>CAUYQV010027446.1:0-18166 GCA_963574575.1 Galagoides demidoff | reverse complement strand
CCTGGGTAGAGTGCCATGGCATCACAGCTCATAGCAACCTCCAACTCCTGGGCTCAAGTGAGTCTCCTGCCTCGGCCTCCCAAGTAGCTGGGACCACAGGTGCCCGCCACAACGCCCGGCCATTTTTTGGTTGCAGCCATCATTGTTATTTGGCGGGCCCGGGCTGGGGATTCGAACCCGCCACCTTAGGTGTACATGGCTGGCGCCTTAGCTGATTGAGCCACAGGCGCCGAGCCATAATTGGGATTTTGAATTGAGTCTGCCAAACAAATAAGTCCAGATCTATGATACAACTCAGCATGAGCTCTAAATTAAACTTAAACCAAGAACATAAGAATATGCTAGGCATATTAATCAAAGTGACTAGTTTCTATTGAATTCTTTTTCAATGCTAAGTCATAACAATTTTTCAACAATTTTCAAGTTTACATGGTGAAAGCATAAAGTGTGTTCAGAAGTTACCTAGTAATGAGAGGGTGGCTGAGATAAGGACTATTTCACATACAGCATCCATGTTGAATTTCATTATAATAGAGTAGATGTTGGATTTATCACTTTTTTTTAGGTAAATTCAATAATGTGTTCACTGAGTAAAACCAGTGACAGAAGCTTGAGTCAGTGAGATAGCCAGACTGGGAGTGGCCAGGTGCTGGCTATTAATAGATCCCCTGGGAGCTGAGCATGGAACCAGGTGATCCGGACAGGTTTGAACAGTAATGGGGTTCTTGTAATCCAAAGAGAAAGGTGTGTTCTGGCAGGGCCTGTCTCTCTGTGGCCAGCAGGGTCTTGGAGGATAGACAAGGATAACGAGAGAAGCCTCGAGGCAGAGGGGTTTTTGGTTTCAAAACCCCAGACAAAATATTGTAACGACTGAAAATAAATTACACTAGAAATAATGGCTTCTTACTGATGTTCTACGTGCAAGGTATTCTGATATTGTTAAAAACCAGTGATATTGAGGTGATTATTACTATTTCACAGATGAAGAAATTGAAGCTCAAATAGGTCATGCAATGTTCTCTAAAAATGCAAGATCTTGAAAATTTTCTTTTCTTAAATTACTCATAATAGTTGACAATCTCACTAATATGAGTTTAGAAATCAATGCTAGATAGGTAGGCTCCTGTTTCTAATTTAATTTGATCATTAGGAAGACCACAGGTTAAAGACTAGGCTCAAAACTCTGATAGCAGACTTGAAATCAACAGTGATTCAACTATACATGTGTAAAGTAGGGATGTATTTAACACACGTGAGCTACGAAGTGGGCGGGTTAAATGTCCTTAATTGCAAGGACTTTTTCATTCAGAATTTTTAGGTTAATTTTCCAGTCTGGTAGATTTATTCCTCCTTTTCTTCCTGGCAGCAGGTTTCAGAAATTTTCTTATATAAAGTTAGTATCTTTCCTCATTCATGTATTGATTCAAGAAATACAAAAAAACAAGGATTGTCTCAGTGCTTGCCTTTAAGGAGTGCATTTTCAGGGAGGGTACCCAACACTAAATGCAGAGAGAGCCCCTGCTCCACTCTTCCTTCCTCTCCCCCATTCCTCCGACGGGCTTTGTTACTTTTACACAAGCACACAGGCCTCCTTCACTCAGAGGCTTGCTGTTAGAGAAACAGATGGAAGATCAATCATGGCCACATTATACATCCTGTGAAGCTCTTTAAGTGTATTTCCTGAATATGATTTAATAAGGTATGGGCAAGCTTCCTGCACTATTCTCACTATGAGAATGCAATGCATCCAATATCTCGTCTCCTCTGAGCTCACTTTATAGTAAGGACTGCAGCAGCCTCTCATCACTTTTCTGGACTTAAAAAGCAAATCAGGATATAATAAAACAGTCAGGCTCACAAGTGGGATGTTGACATCACTGAGGACCTCCAGCCCAGAGCCAGTGGGGGTTAATTAAGCTTTCTCTAAGCTTCTACACCCCACCTCCACCTCATAAAATGACCCATGAACACGCTCACTCCAGTGGAAGGGACTGGCAGGAAGTCTTCTTTGATGCTGCTTGTGTCTGTCCTCATTTTTTTCCCATCCTGGAATAGCTCCAGAGCTTGAGGTGGGACGAAACCTGCAGGTGGAATTCAAGTGTCCCCAGGTGTGAAGCAAGAGGCCTGGAGGGGCAGAAGAAAGCCAGGTTGGCCATTATGTTTACGATCCGACAGTTTTTCCAGTGTAAAATCTTAATAGCTAAGGTATTCCTTTTTATTAATATATGGAAAATTCATACAAATTTGTGGTTTGCTTATGACAATGTAGACATTTACACAAGACATTTTCTGGAAGGGACATTTTAGAAAACTTCTAAGGTGAAACTTGCCTGTCTGTAGGCCTTAGTAACGACATGCGTGTCATGGTGGCAAATAGTATCCTCTTTTCCTCAAGCGTTAGAAAGGGGCAGTTTCCTCTGCTCCTATCCATTGTCAACTAATTTATCTCTTCAGGGATTATCATTTGAACACCTATCTCTGTTTTTCATGTAATCATAGACCGGATTATTAGTCTTTACATTTTTAAGAAAACCTATTTGTAAAATTTTCAGAGTAGACAGTTTAAAACTCAGATTAGTGAGATTGTTTGATGTTGTGAGTAGCTTAATGAAAGAAATGGTTCAAGTTCTTGCCTTTTGTTAGTAATAGCATTGAAGAGTTCAACATTCCAAAAATATTATGGCAGGGTTTGCCTCTGGACAAGTAACAAAGTTATATTGAATTTTGTATATGGTGATTTTTGCTATCTGACTTGTTGCATTTGTAGATTAAAATGTATTAGAATATTCAGAACATGCTTGTATCATAAACTAAACCAGTGGCAAAAAGCAAAAAGACCTAGTAATTTTCTTTAAATACTTAAGTTAACTTATTTCATACACACATATTTTATACCATTTAAACCTAGCAATTGAGCTTCAGCTAGGTTAAATAATTGCTATAAGGGCCTAAGGCAAGCAGATACCAATAAAGTGCAAATATATTTATGCACATGTGTATATGTTTGTGGTAGACACATCTGTGATGCAAATGGCATGTTTTAGAGATTGTTAAAAAGTGTGTAAATCAGTGTATAGCACACAGATGTGTAGAATAATCTAAACATATACAAGAATTATTTTAAATCTTGTTTCCAGCAAACAGGGAAGGTGACCAAAATTCGATGGTGAGAGATAGACATATTTCCATTACGTATTCTTTTGTCCTCTTTGCTTGTATTTTTTTAATTTTATGTTCCTATTATTTTAATAAAAAAGCAATAACAAATGTAAAAAATATTCCACAGCGTGTGAACACTGATTGATGTGGTCAGTGGAATTCTATGATGGCCTTTGAGAGTCCGGCCTCCTGTTGCAGACACTCTGTGTAATGCCCTGAGACAGGTGAGGCCTTTCCATAGAATCCATTTCCCTCCTGTGATTAGGTTGCATTGTAAGGTAAAGGTGCAAATGCTTTCACAGATCTAATCAAAGTCACTAATCAGTTAATTTTAAGTTAATCACCAGTGATATTTCCTGGATAGGCCTGACCTATCAACTTTGCCTTTTAAAAGATGATCTAAAGGTCATGGAGTTGTTTCCTGCTGACCTTGAGGAAGACCAGGTTGTGAGGGGCCTGTTGGCAAGGACTTGATTTGCTGAAAAGTGATTCCTGGCTATCTTCATTGCATTCTTGGGAGGCTCTGTGCAGAGGACCCAATAAAGCTATACCTGGATATTTGACTCATGAAAACTATAAGAAAATTAGTTTGTGTTATTTTTAGCTGCTGAGCTTATGGTAAATTTTAATGCCGTTATAGAAAACTAATACAATTGAGTACTGATCGTAAATCAAACAGGTTTAAGTATAACACAGTAAAGAATGTTTTCTCTTCTTGCCAAGCAAGGGGGATTGAATTTCATAAATCCTCACAGTGCAGTGCCCATGTGCAGTGGTGTAGAAACCACCACATCATCTACCCAAATAGAACGCTGACAGGACAGGGAAAGATTTGCCTCACCCTGGATATTTCAATACAGATGGGTGGTGTTAACCTCTCAGAATGCTGATGTCTATTTTCTCAGCTTTATTAACTATCACAGAGAACTCCTGGAAAGTATTTAGAAGGGGCCTGTCTTGATGGATACACTGCAAAAGGGACACCTTTCAGTCTTATTCTAACCATGGTCATGGCCTGAGAAATTAAATAAGACTCAGAGTAATTGGCAACAATTGTGAAACAGTAAGAGCAATGTGAAAATACCACCATTGAGTAGGGGGGCTGTAGAAGCATAGTATCCTTGTTTGCAAACAAATTTGATGAAGAAAGTATAGAATGAGGTAAAGGAACCAGCATTTTTAACATGAATATCAGCTGATTCTGATGGAGGCCTGGGTTGTCTCCAGATCACATCTGGGCAGCTCTCTATTGGAGCTGTGGATCTGGTCCCTCATCTATTTGTAGAGCTTTGTCAATAAAGCACCTGCCCAGAAGCCAGCCACAGAGATGCTGAAAACATGTGGATGTATCCGTCCCTAATTAACTCCTCGGTGATCTGATGTATATCAAAAATTAAGTGCCACTGTTTTATTGTAGTGAGATATAAAAAACTGATCTAAGGATATAAACCTAAGATACTTTGAAAATGAAAATAATGAAATTTCAATTCTTTAAGCAAATGAATTATTTTTTTTCTGCAACTGAGTGAATCTTACCTGAAAGATATATATTAAAACTCTGCTCTCCTTGGCCTAAAGAACAAAATGTAATTATACAGAAAGACATTTGAAAGGCAAAAGATATTTACCAATGAAAGATGATATGAGAATATTTTAAAGCTGTGTAGTATCACCAAAATTTTAAAATGTGACTTTTCTATGTCTTTGGTGTTTTATGTTTAACACTTTCACACACATAGAACCATCATTTTTTTAATCATTTATATCATCATTAGTCCTACTATGAAGAGTTAATGAATAAATGGATTAAAAGAAACAGTTACTCATTTTCTCAAGCCTTGTTTCTGTATGTAGTTGGCAGGAATATAATGTATGCCGCGCACATAGGAGATGCCTTGGATTTGGGAGTACAGGATTGCAGTGCTAACCAACAGGTATGCAAAAACCGTATGAAGAAACCGTAACGGCATAAAAGGTGAACTCCAAGGGTGTGAGAATTAAGAAGCATTTGCACAGAGGAGGTGAATATTATTAAAAGCGAGGTACATATTAGCAAATACACACCTTTTTATAGATTAGAATGTATTTGGCTGCAAAAAATAAAATCCTCATATACAAGTGGCTTAAATAATATGAAAATTTTCATCCCTCTTAACGAGACCGAAGGTAGAAGCCAGCACAGTTGTTTGGCTTGAGTTTATCACTAAGAAACCAAATTTCCTTTCTCTTTCTGCTCAGCTATTCTCAGATTTAGCTGTGGTTCCCTCACAGGTAAGAGGATCATATCTTCCTCAAACATCACCTTGCAGTATATAAAAAGGAAATTTCTGTCTGGTCTCCTTACTTTAAAAGTGAGGAAGTCTTTACCAGAAGCCTTTAGAGACTGTCCCTCTGACTCCAAGGCTCACGTGCTCATGTATGAAGTTATACTGACAGGGAAGGAGGGGAGATGGTGTGATGGGATCACGATTCCTTCCTGCTGCCGAACAGAAGCAGCAACATCATCAGTTGCTCTTTTACAAAGAAAAAGGGGGCAGAATTACTGCCGGCAAGGCGAATGGAGATTTCAGACAGTATGTAACTCAGCAGATCCATCAGCTAGTAAGCACATTTTGGAAACTACCGTAATTTCATGTCACTGGGTCAGAGAGACTGAGAGGAGTTTGATAGGGATGGATCACAATGAATATTCCATCTACTCTACAGGGAACAGGCAACATGGAAACGACAGGGTGAGACTGTGTTTTGGAAAGATGACAGTGACTTTGGAGGCAAGTAGACCAAGAGGGTGATAGCGTGAAGTTCAGATGAGGGATTATGGCAGGCTGCTTAAGGATTGACAGTGAATATGGGTTTGAGAATTTCAGGCTGCAGAGATGCTTGAGAGATATAATTAAGAAAATTTGGTTACCAATCACATGGGAGGGGTGTGGTTAAGTCAAGGCCAATCTCAAGTACTATCCAGTTCTCTATATTTTACATTCCTGTACATTAAAAAATATGCAATAAGGGAGGTAAAAACAAAATGCTCCCATGTAGAACTGACAAAACACTGGTTTAATTAGGTGAATAGTTTGAGAGATGGTACTGGGTAAATGCATTTCAAGTTTATGGCATAAATAAGTTACACATTTCTAAAATTTAACACATATGGATACAATTTTAAAATATTCTTCTAAAATTATTGATACTTTCTCTGTTGAATATCCTCACTGTAATGTCTTATTTCATAAATATTTCACTTATTCTCCTTGCAAAGAATAAAAAGAATCTGGTCCACTTTAAAAAAAAATTAAAAAAATACATCCAAGTTAAAATTTTGTACTTTATATTTTCAAGGTTGATGTCTATGAATAATAGTTATTTTCTCAGAAAATACTAAAGATTTCATCCCATTTTCTTTCTGATTTGTTATCATTACATTTTGGTAGAGATCATTTTCTGAGGAAAAAAAATTGTGTTGTTGCTTGTGAAACCCATCTTTAGAGAGTGTTTAGAGTCTGGTTGCTCTGTGTGAACAGCCTCACACCTGGCACTCAGCTGGGGCTGGCAGGGAGAAAGCTGTAATCCATGTCTTTGTTCCAGAGATTTCTCTGTGTAAAGCTAAGTGATCTGTTCAAGTATCAAACTCATGACCTTTGACTCACTGGCAGCAAACTCTAACCAACTGGCCTAGCAGCTGAGAACAGAATGGAAGAATTCCCCATAAATGTCTGTGTAGAGTTTGATCCAACAGAAAATACACTTTGGCCTTCTAAGCTGAAACACACTCCCTCTGAGAGATCAATTAAGTCACGGGAACCGTCTTTTGTGGAAATCTGCCTTCCTACATCTCATAAATAAAAATCTTTTACATAGTCAAACAAGGCAGCTAAACAAGAACTACAAGTAGAACTCAAGTCATTTATCAGGGCAATGATCTGAAGCTGATTTTTTTAAGGTTCTTTTATTCACAACATTGCTATGGTCTTTTTTCCCTCCTCTTGAAGTATTAAAGGGGAACCCCCTCTTTTATTTCATTTATTAGCTGAATTTGCTAAATATTCAGTTACTATGTAAATATCATAGCAATTACAATATTTAGATTACTAAAAGAGATTTCCACATCAGCTTCACTAATTTAGTACTCTTGGAAATGAATGAAAGTGTATATTTTGCAGGGAAGACAGCCTTGGTCTTCAACCCTATGGATTTTACAGACGTCTCACCAGGACCCACATCCAACAGCACATTTATGAAATAATTTTACCCAACTGCTTTCTGAGATTCCCATTTGCCTAAAAGAAGCCAGATTAAAAAAGCAAAACCTCAGACAAAGCTAAAATTTCAGAACTGGAGGGAAAGACATTATACTGAATACTGATACATAATTGTTTCTACATTCTTGTTCTAAGGTTTGTTATAAAGTGAATCTTGGAGACAGAGACAATACCTTAGTTGTAACCTCATAAATTTGTGGTTACCATGTGCAACATTATGTATCAAATAGCTGTTAAACTTGCTGAGAAGCTGGTGTGACAAAAGAGAACCCTTTATATCTTTATCTTTAAAAGCATTTAAAAAAAAAATTTCCCCCTCAAATAGAGACCTAAATTGTGTCAACTTGTTGGCAACATCTTATTTTGTGTGTTCCACAGTAATTACCTTGACTTTTCCATCCCAATTTAACCAAGTCCCCCACCTTTGAATTGGGCTATTATCTATTATACTAATGTAATAATATCTGCATGTGTTAATCTTAAATTTTTTATCTGATATATAACAAAACATTCAGGGAGAATAATGAGAGTTCTGATTTCCATGACTTTGCTATTTCTTTGTTGGATAATAAGGAAAAAAAAATCTTTTTTTCTAGACAATGAAAATTGAACTTGGAAAGTCTGTTAGTCTACAACTTTAAAGAATAATATTTTATATTTTATAACATACACAACTAAAGTTTACAAACATTGCCTGGGAGCTACAACATTTTCAACTTTCCATACTCAATCACTTTTAATACTATTTGAAGATTGTTCCATTTTGCTAGCTTTAGACTTTAGCTTTTATGATGAGATAATTTCTCTTACTAAAAAAGATTTGATATGTAAAACCAGGTGTGAAGGTGCATAGAGTATGTAACATTGTTTTAACATCTACACAACTTCCATACTTGTTTAGGAATGCACACAGATCAACAGACATTCGCAGTCACGGCCTGGTGTCAAATGGAGCAGAAAGCCAGGCTTTGTCATTGACTATGCTGGGGGAGATCCCTTAAACTTTCTGAACTTTGTTTCTCTATGTATAGGTGGGAAAATATTTCTTACTTCAAAATATCAGAGAAAGGCAAGATCAGGTAAGGAGAATTTTAAATAAGATTGTAAAGAGTGTTAGAGTACTTGGCACATATGAACAGATGATAACTCTATTTGTGTGCATTGTTCTATACATATAGTACAGCAATGTTTTAAAGCTCAGAGCTGTCTAGATCTCATGTTTAAATGGTTGGATATTCAATAGGAAAACTATGCTATTAATCTTTAGGACTTTAGGTTGAGAAATTAGAATAAAATATTCATAAATGTTTTATTAAAAAGACAAGAGTATCTGAAAAACCTATGTTTACTGAAGAGCTCTGACATCCACGGCCTGCAAGTGCCATTTCTATAGAGAGAAACTCTCAGTTTCAAGAAGCCAGAAATTTATAGAAAGCTTGAAGTTGTAGGTCGTTGCCGCATTAAGAAAAGATGCCACCCTCTTTGAAGAAGTAACCTTCAGTGCACTTTTTAAAGGCTAAGAGCAATAGTATTTTGGAATCTTCTATACTTCAGGGGAAAAAGAACAGAGAAATGAAGTTATTTCCTCAAGCAGCAAGTTTTTAACCATATGTTTAGCCACTCATTAGAACTGTGACAAGACATTTTTCTAAACATCGAAATCAGTTAGATGACTACGTTGTCCTTTCTGAGTAGGGACCTTACTTCACTACATCAAGAAATTTTAGTATCAAAATTTATATCATTTTTGGAAAGGAGTTATTTATTGTTACATGCAAGGGCATGATCTCATCTCACAAGCACAATGATAAGTTAAAAAAGCCTGTTTCTCTGTCTCTCCCTCTGTCTCTCTCTCACATACACACACAATGCCATTTATATAAAGTCAAGAACTAGTCAATGATACTCAAATCAGCCTAATGGTGGGTATCTCTGTGAAGAGCGGATTATTGAGTGAGAAGGTCAGGGGGCAGTGGAAGTGTGGTGGGCATGTACATAATTAAAAAGTTTGAAGCTTTAGGAGTCGTTTTCATATACTTTAGTTCTTTGAAAGTTATGATGGTTAAAAATTTTCACATAAATATCATTGTTTGGAGCATCTTCTAAAACTTGACCTGTGTGGTTGTACTTTCACCTCACGATTACAGAACGATGGTTGTAGTCTCCCTTGAATTTTCTGAGCTATAAGTGTGATTACTTCTCCCTGGAATCCTAAGAAAAAAATTATTGAGCTGCTTGAGAAAATTAATGCATAGAAGTGTATGGACAGAGGTTCACTTAATAAGATATTTTCTTATGAAAATAAGATTTGTACCACTTTTCATTATCCTGCATCTAGTTATTTTCTATGTAAGATGGTCTATGAGCCAGAATATTTTACTCTGTGACCATAATAATAAGTAGAAAAAGCAATAGTTAAATTGTGGCATATTCTAGAGCGGTGCTGTTCCATAATAATCCCTATGATGACAGAGACAGTCTGTGGCTCTGTTCTCCAGCATAGTAGCCTCTAGCCACGTATGATTATAAAAAACTTGAAATGCAGCTAGTGTGATGAAGGATCATTAAATTCTATTTAATTTAAACAGGCACATATGGATAGTGACTACTGTGTTGGTCTGGAAAATTCTAGAGCTTAAAAAGTACTTTCCAGCTGGGTATAGTAGCAAGTACCTATAGCCTCAGTTGCTCTGGAGGATGAGATGGGAGAATCACTTGAGCCCATAACCAATTTGGGCAACACAGCAAATCCTCACCTCCTAAGAACATTTTTTAAAAAAAGATACTTTAAAGTACTTTCACGTGTTTTCTCATTTGTGTCTTAGAATAAAGCTAGGCATTTTATTTTGATTTCCACAAATGTTAAAACTGATAGTGGCCAGAGGACAGGATCATACGGACATGAAGTGGAGGAGTTGGAGTAAGTCTCACTCTGCATCTCCCTTCTTCTCTCGCCACCTGCCTACGGCCTCTCTTCTTTCTTGTCATGGAGTTACTCTAAGAATAAAAGTGCAGTAAAGATCATCAAAACTCTGTTTATCTTCTATGGACTTGTCATCATATTGCTAGTTTCTTGGCTTCAGGGAATATATTTTTTATCTTTAACCATCATGTACACAGTGCATCAGTTATAGGTCCCTTGGTAAAGCTAACTCAGATTTGTTCCCTGAGGATTAGCATTTGATAAATTGAACATGAGTGATTTCAAAGTTATTACACTACTCAGAAAAATCTATTATTTAATTTAAAATTGCTTGGAATCCTTCTGCCACACCTCCCCTGGGCTAATGTGCAAAGACTCTTCTTAAATGTCTGTCTATGATGGCTTTTCTTATTTACTAGCAAAAGTAATCTCAAGATGATCCCTTTTTATACTTTGTTTAAAACATGGATCTCATTTTATCTTATTTTGCACACACATATATATATTTTTCTTTTTTTCTCCTCTCTATGGTGGTGCGATATCTTATGGGAGGGAGAGAATCTTGTTTATTTTTTTGTACCTCTCTTCAAAGTCCCTAGCATAATATATTGCACATAAGGGAATTTGGTAAATATTTGTGGAGATTAAAGGTTTCCACAGTGAATATTTCATTGAAAATAATAAATAATAATACATAAAATTTGTCATAAATAAAACTTATTTATGATATAGAGCAGTAATATGAAAGTTTAGGAAAACTAGTAAATTTAGGTCTAACTCTTTCACTCATGCTTCATTAATTATCATAGTTGCCCTTTTCCTAGTGTAATGCCATCTTGATCATCGCAGTTATACCCTATTTAGTATAATGCTGCCTTGAAAAGAGATAATTTTAGAGACAAAACATCCATTGGCAGCTTGCAACTTTAATCTATTTTGATAACTGCAGTAATTTTAAAAAGACAAATTTTCCAGACTTTATTTTTCATTATAACTATTCTGTGTTGATTGTTACCTACTGATTTTACTGGATGAATGTCACTAAATTCTATAAAAAACTCCTGTCATCAAATGCTTTTGAAATAAATTTGCATAACATAAGAAAGAATGGTGTAAATTCCATTTTAATCATTTTACCCCCATAAAGTGAAATGTGGTTTCTGTAAACTATATAACACAAGGTTAATAGTTGTTGATAACATCAGGTTGAATATTACCTGGAAGAATAAAGAAAATACTTTGTCATCCCTAAACTTCAAGTATTTTAATGATCTTGGGATGAATGCTAAACTTTCTCTCGAGACTCACATCACTGGGACATGGCTCAAATCTAGTCTCACACCCCCCTTTTTTTTCGGCTGAACTTTGTGATCATTGAGTTGTTCTTTCTGCTCCCTAGAAGGGTCTGCTCCTAGGGATGCTTCTTGTCTCAGCTTAAATATTATCTCTCCAAGGGCAAGTGATTGGCCAGCCAGTCTAAAGCAGGATCTACCCCATCCCCTGTTCTCCCACCCACCTTTTTCTGGCATATGAAACATCTTCTCTGATGTCATTCACAGTGCTTTCAGGTAAGTAGCAGAAACTTGGATTCACATTGATCTACCCAGGTGTGATGATCGGCTTATACAACTGACATATGCAGAGGCAGGTGGAAGTCAGCATGGCTCGACAAGAGCCTGGTTTGTGAGATTCTCTCAGCTACATAGGGACTGGGCAGCAGCAGCTCTGAGCATCACAACGGTGAGAAGAGGCCACTTTCTTCCTAGTGGCTTTCTCTTAAGAGCAAGGAAACTTTCCCTCTACAGAGGTTTGAACAATTACCCCCTCTTATTTTATTGGCTAGAATTGTGTTACATTACCTTTCCTAACTTAATTGCTTTGGTCTGAATCACTCAACTGATTGCTTACAAAAAGATGGAATTCCTTTTAGAGCAATTGTGTTCGCACCAGGTAAGAGGGGAGACATCCATCAACCTTCCCCACACGTACCTGAGCTGCAAGCAGAAAGAGGAAATCTCTGAAAAGAATCAGAGCAAATGAATCCTGGGAAGATAAACAGTGTGTACATTACAGGCCAGTTTTAGTTCTTCATAGCACTGTTGCCATCTAAAACTACATACTTACTAATGATTTTGTCTCCCCAAACCAAATCCAAATTCAGGAGAGCAGGGCCCTGCTATGTTCAGTTTACTGCTGTCATCAGAGGCCAAGTTTGATGTATGGTATATTAGGGAATATTTACATATGTACTGTCTAAATAAAAGGTCATTCCATCACTCACTTACACTCTTGCCTGGCTAACTTGTACTTGTCCTTTTGGCCTTAGCTTTGCTATATCACTTCCTCTCCTAAAATGGCACTGACTTTCTGAACTCAGTAATCTCACAGCCTCACACAGATTAACTGTACTTGAGTAATGTGTCTGCCACAAGACCATGAACTCCACGATACTGGGCTCTCTTTTACTCGTTCCCTGTATTGGCAATTTTAAGCATTATTTCTACAACACAATAGGTATTTCAATATATATTTACTGAATGAAGGAATAAATGAAGAAAAACAATATACATAGGTTCTATTGGAAAACATTTTTTTTCAAGAAATATTGCCCTCGGGGTAGGAGGGGGAATATTAGAATCTTCAAGTTTGTTACTTCGATATGACAATCCTGCTGTGATATTTCAGGATGCAAACACCTATCGTTGCCATAAATAACACAAATGAGTTAAGAAATGTGTAGCAAAGAAGCAGATGGATGCCGTGCTATTGTCCACAGGAAAGCCAGCTGGGGGTTGGCTGGGATTTACCCAGGAAAACTGTGATTTTAGGGTCTGGCCTCATCCCTATGAAAACCTGCTTTCACTGCTCCCAGATAAACAAGTTATGAGGAAACTCTTCCAGGAATGGGAGGGTATTCATGACTGGAAACTACTGCAGCAGGAACCGTAGTAATTGAAGTCAAAATTGTGAGTACCTCCTCTCCCTGGGTCATGTTACATGGAAGTTGAACATCAGAAGTTGGCTTTGTTACATATAATTCTTTTAAAAATCTATCTCTATAATCCATCTCCTGGGGTAAAGAAATATTAAAGATTTTTCTCACTACTTGTGAAGCATTGCCAATTGTACAACTGTGAAAGTCTAGTGACTGTAACTAAGGCGGATCCAAATTATTTGGGGAAAACTTCCACACACAATAGAAAGAACTTTGAAAATTCAACCAAAATACTTAAATAGTCAAGATTTCAGAACATTCTCTTTCATATCCTCTGGTATCTGTTACATTTTATTCCTGATGACCCTGAGCTTGTATTTCACTTTCTTCTGTTGCGTATGAATACTGGTTTTTAATGTCATACATTTAATTAACAAATGAACTTTCCTGTTCATAGAACAGCTCCCTTGATTAGAAAGAACATTTTTATCACACGTTTAAACTTTTTGTTTTAGGTTAGTTTTTCAGGGCAAGCTAACCTCTCATAACGTGAGAAATTTGTGGTTAAAACTTCCAGATAAGCTTAAAAATGTATTTCATTGAAGCCAAAGAGAAGGAACAGTGTATCATGCAGTATCATTTTATTTTCTACGCTCTCCTTTGTCAAAATGTCTCCTCGAGTTTGGAATTCCATAAAACTTTTGATGTCAACTCATATTACCAACACTTTTTCTTTTACTTTATTCAGCTGGGCTCCTTGTCAACTGGGGAGCCTGACAACTGTGAAAACACTTTTTTAGTGCCTTCCAGTAAATTCAAGAAGTAGGTTGGTTTCGTTTTCTAGCCCTCGGTATTGTATGGTGTGTATAGTGCTGTGTCATCCTGGATATTTCAGTGCTCAGGTAATGCACGCCTTAGTTATTATTTCTATGTAGGCTCATGTGTTCCTTTTTACATTTTCATTTATATGATCATTTTGATGTAATACGGTAGATTAAATTTATTTCTAAGTAAAGCAATGTGTCATCATCAATAACACGACTCCTTCCCCCAAGAGTCGTGCTCACCTTAATATCTTCCAAAAGTTATGAGAGTACTTATCACCCGGACACTTTTCATGGAAAATACATGTGTTTATTATACTTAGGGATAGAAAGACATTTCTATTTTATTATTTTACGTTTCTATTTAAAAAAGATAATGTCTTCTCAAATTTTAATAAATTTAGTAAGCTTTTTTAGTAATTGTTTATAACATTGATGAGGTAATGGCATGACTAGATTATACATACCCTGTATGAGAGTTGGTATCAGCATACAGAAAGCAAGGGTCTTCCTTTCTTCCTTCACCTTTTTGAGGATGGCCCACTAAACAAAGGAAGCGATAATCAGAACGATTCTCTTATCTGTGCCTGCTAATGGTAATAAGCTGGGTAGGAAAACCTGTGCTTAGTATCAGAACTTGGTGTACAAACACCCCCCTCCCAAAGCCTTAGTAGAGCTGATTTCTTTCCATAAATATATAATGCCCTGTGTGAGAAAAACTGAGTCATTAGCACCTCTAAAGAAATTCATTGTAAAGAACACTGATTTTTTTCCCTGCATATGCTGTACTGACAAAGCACTAAAGAGAGAATGGATCTTTGATTAGATAAGAAGCTGAAAATTAATAGCTAAATCTTTCTATGTACAATACTTAGAAACCATACACTGTTACTTCTTGTCTAGTCACCTTCGACCAGAGGTGACCAACACTATACCAGAAGAATTAACCTTTAATCCTATGCACTGAATTTTGTCCCCCCACCCCCTAATTCATATGTTGAAACCCTAACCTCCAGGACAATGGAATTTGGAGATAGAGACTTTGGGTAGGTAGGTTTAGAAAGGTCTTAGTAAGGAATTTGTGCCCTTGCAAGAGGCATCAGGAAGCTTGTTCTTTCCCTCTCAGTCCATCCTCTCACCTGAGTCTGGGAATTCAGTTTTCCATAACCATGAAGAAGTATCTATTGGTTATGCCGCCCAGACAGTCATATTTTGTACTGGAAGTCTGAGATGACTAAGACAATTTAGTTATTTAAGTTACAGCAGCAGAAATATTTCTGTCTTCTTGATAGGGAGCTTTTGAGCATTTGAAATTTAATCAAGCAAGTCCTTTGTTTTATACTTACTGAAAAAAATGTGTATTTTTACCTGTGTACCACAAAGTGCCTTGATCAGTGCTTCTCAACCTGTGAGTCACAACCCCTTTGGGATTTGAGCGACCCTTTCACATAGGTGGCCTAAGACCCTCAAAAAAGACATCCCGTGTATCAGATATTTATATTATGATTCAAAATTACAGTTATGAAGTAGCAAGAAAAATAATGTTATGGTTGGGGTCACCACAACATGAGGACCTGTATTAAAGGGTCACGGCATGAGGAAGGTTGAGAACCACTGCTTTTGATGTTTTCCAGCAGTACAGAGATGTGTTTTGGATCTAGTTTAAAGGATGATAACTGGTGGTGGTGTGAAGGGCAGAAGGAATGTGGAGAGAGTGGGCAGAGGTGTGAAAGTTAGGCAAGTGAGCAAATGGTTCACTGATCCAGTAGTGGGATGGGAGTGAAATACAGGAAAGGAGGTGCGTATATGCAGAAGAACTAAGATCTTTAAATCCTTTTTCTTCCTTTCCTTTCCTTTCCTTCATTCCTTCCTTCTTCCCTCCCTCCTTCCCTTCCTTCCTTTCTTCTTTTCTTCCTTCCTTCTTTCCTGTTTGCTTTCTTTCCTTCCTTCCTTCCCTCCCTCCTCCTCCTCCTCCTTCTTTGTTTTAAGACAATTCCACTTTGTTGCCCTGGGTAGAGTGCCATGGCATCATAGCCCACAGCCCCCTGAAACTCCTGGGCTCCTGTGATCTTCCTATCTCTGCCTCCTGAATAGCTGGGACTATAGGTGCCTGCCACAATACCCAGCTATCTTTTAGACCCAGGGTCTCACTCTTGCTAAGGCTCCAACTCTTGAACTCAAGCAATCCACCCTCCTCAGCCTCCCAGAGTACTAGGATTACAGGCAGCAGCCACCGCGCCCGGCCCTTAAAAATCATTTCTGATGTAATATTAATAGAATTTATTTAACAAGTGAATACCTATCATCAATACGAATTAAACGTAGTTCAGTCCTTGTGCACATGTGACCAAGTCAAACCATATTGGGGCCAATAATCATAAGAAAAACCAGCAACCAGGACCATGCATGGTTCTTAACTTTGCTTGAATACCCTTTGAAAACTTTTACATGTCCCCAGTGCCATAGGACACTACAGATGTCCAATGTGAGATTCACTTTCCTTTTCTCCATCATTCCTATCTGTGTATTCTCATAATGTGGAGTTTTTCTTAAATATAGTCATATTCCTATGGGACTGAGCTCTCCTTACCTTTCTTCCATTGTTATTTTTCTCTTTACTTTCTCCTACAATGATATTAATATCTAACAGTAAAAGTCTACAAAAGATATTGTGGCTCTGAGAGTTATAGCTAGAAAGACAAGGGGAAAAAAGCCCCCTAAACAGAAGAAAGACAACTCAGTTAAATTTCTGTTTTGGTTACTTGTGGTAATCATAGAACAATAAAAATATTATTGTATTGTCTTAGAGTAAGAGTGAAAACCTCAGGGAATTTTCATTTTTCCAGTACATTTTCAGGCTTTCTTATTTTTCCTCCAGTGAAGAAAAATTGGGAGGCATGATATCAAGTGCCAAACATTTGAATATTGTCACATGAATGAGTCTCACCCGCCAGATACTTTCTTCCATTCACGATGTACAGGATCACGTTTAATCCCTCCATGATTATTTCTAATTTGCCTATTTATCCCTAGGACTTATCCTGGAGGTAAGCATATGACAGATGCTCAACAAATGTTTCTTGAACTGAAAACTCAGACCTTCCTGGCTTCAGATTCCTCGTTTGTAAATAGCGAGTGCTGGATGCCTGATGTTGAAGACCATTCCAAATTCTGAAAGTTCTATAACTAAGCACAGGACAGAATGATTAATTCTGACCTCATCTCAGAGTATAAAATTCAATTCATAACCAATATACGAGAGAGAGCATGGAAAAGAAAATATTTAATGTAAATACAAGTTGAACATATAAATGTCTCACAAAAATATTTCATACAACTTCATCAAGAGACAATAGAGTACAGATACCATCAAGGGGACAGAGAGAATGAACAACTTTCTTTTCTGACAAAAAGCAAAGATAATGTTTATTAGGACATCAGTACCTATATCATAAATTCCAGGGGAAAAAAAGACAATATGTTTTATATTAATGATGAAAAGCCCTTAGTAAGTGCTAATTTTATGCAACCATGTAGGCTCTTAGAGAAGACTCAGTCTCTGCTTGTGGGGCACAATCTCATTAGGGAGCTGAGCATAAGTACATAAAAAAACTACGATACATCTTGAAATATACTTTTTTTGGATTCTGGAGTAAAGGGACAAGGCTGCAGTAGGACTGAGAGACTAGCCTGGGAACTGTGCATAACTAAAGGTTGAAGCATCTACTTCTTCAAGTACCAGAAATCCGCTTACATCAGGCCAGGGTACCAGACTATAGGATAGGAAGCTCATTGAAACAAAAAGCTGCTCTGAGTGCACAAATACTGTAAAATGAATTAAAGTTTAAAAGCTGACACAGTTGCACAGTAGGCTGGAATAGCTCCCAGAGATAAATTCCATATGAAACTTTGATTTATTACTTATGATTTTATTTGAAATCAAGAACTTTCTTTCTTCCTTTCTTCCTTCCTTTCCTTTCTTTCCTCTCTTTTCTCTCCTTCCTCCTTCCTTCCTTCCTTCCTTCCTTCCTTCCTTTCTTTCTTTCTTTCTTTCTTCTCTCTCTTT
>CAUYQV010027440.1:0-28217 GCA_963574575.1 Galagoides demidoff | reverse complement strand
AGTTTTTTCTGTATCTTGGCTATTGTGAATAATGCTGCAATGAACAGGGTGGGGCTCACATATCTCTTCTACATACTAATCTCAATTCCTTTTAATTCTACTCAGAAGTGGAATGACTAGATCGTTCGGGAATTCTAATTTTGTTTTTTTGGGGAACCTCCATACTGTTTTACACTATGGTTGTACTAACTCACAGTAGCACCATCAGTTTATAAGGGTTCTCTTTTCTCCATGAGAAGCGAAAAAATACTGAGTCCAAGTGAAGAAAAGTGCCTCAACTCAGGCTCCCTATAAGGAGACCTTGGCAGCAGCCTCAGAGAAGTGATTCAGGAGAGCCTCCTAGGGAGGTGACTGAGCCTGAGTTCTTGACTGCAACTTCCTTTGGAAAACTGTGCACCTCGTCCCTGAGGCCTGTCAGTCAAATATTTGTACTTGCCCTGGTCAAGCCTGATAGCTCACACATAGGAATTTGGCTTGGAGCCAGACTCCCTAGCTTGTATTGTAAACAAATAAACAACTAAATATATTAATAGATTCCAGAATAATTAATCCAATACTTTATAGTCAGAAAACAAGTGCTTTCTTGTGAGAAGAAAGTGTTACTTATTCGTGGATGGAAATGACTTTGGGAAGTGCAGGAAGTGATGTATTTGCATAAGCAAACACATTTGCCGTGAAATGTTTCAGACTGACCTTTCGCCATGTGATTTGCATAGAATTGCTATAGAATCAGGGCAGCCTGAAATTAGAATTTGGGTACCAATTCCAGATACACATTTTTACCTATGAGTCTAGGCTGCTTCTTGATAATTGAAGGAGGAATCCTTTCCCCCACCCCTGGTTTAATGCATGTGGGAGCAGGGAAAACAGGTAATCTGGATATAGCTGAATTTAGTAGGAGCTATAGATTTTCAGCCTAGAGAAAAATGGAGCTGAGGTTAGAAAATAAATCTTTTATGTTCACTCTCTTCATTCTGATTTGGCTGAAGCTGAAACATCCCTGGTAGCACATTTTCCACGACTTTGCCCAATTGAGTATTAAATAATTCAGATGATTGCCTTCTCACTATTTTTCTTGGAATCTCATTCTACCATATAATGGAGTTGTTAGGAAGTTTTTAACATGATATTTCTGTGTTCAGTTCTGGATAAATTTTCCTTTACTCGATTTCACCTCCGTAAAGAAGTTAATAATAGTACAAATTTGAAAGTAAGAAAAAAAGTAGTAGTGAAATAGACTGGGAAGGGAGTGGGCTCTTGTTTGTTTGTTTTGTTTTTGCAGGAGGGGAAGAAGGAAAGGAGGCAGGCAGGTCCAGGACATTCTAGATGAGAGGAAGAGGGATAAGAAGAAGTATCTCAAGAATGGAGGAAAAAGTATCCAATGTACTCAGTACTTCTATGAAACCTACTTATACTTCCTCAAACTTTGTTATGAAAGATAGAACACAACTATAGCCCAGGATGGAGAGAGATGAAGCAGGAAGGGAAGGGAAGGGGGATGTTTGATAGAGGGAGGGTAAAAGGCGGGACCACACCTATGAAGCATATTGCAAGGGTACAAGTCAAATCTGTCAAGTGTAGAACATAAATGTCTTAACACAATAATCAAGTAAATGAGGCAAAAGCTATGTTGTGTGGTTTGATGTAACCACGTCAGATTGTATAAAAAGAATTAACACATTGTACCCCACATATGCCTAAATGTACTCATGATCTATGTGTATTTGACTTAATAAAAAAACAAATAAATAAAAATAAATTAAGAATAAAACATATCCTTCAGGATGGATGTGAGAAGGCTGTAGCTCCCAGGAATCAATATTGAATTCTCGGTCTAATTTCTTCCCTCTCTGTGTGAAATGAACCTCAAGGTCCTGATTTTGGTAATTTCTGTGGATTTGGTCATGTCTCAGGTTGTTAACTTCAAACTGATATTTAACCATTTAAAACTCTATTTCTATCCATGTTAACCTGCATAGCAAAAACGTGAAAGTCAGCGTTGGAAGGATTGGGGGAGATTGGGTAAGGGAGATTTCTAAAGATCTTCTAAATTTTAAAATTATAACATATCTTTTGCTTTTCCCACCAACAACCACTTCACTCTGTACCTCCACCTCTAAAGACCCCTCATGATCTTCAAGTTTGAAATTCTGAGTTCCCCAGTATTGAAATCAATAAGAGGTTGGCAGGTAGCACTCAAGAAGGCTATATCATTGTCAGAGATTAAAAAACAAACAAACAAACAAAAAATTAAACAAAAACAACAATAACAACAGATTCTTCCCTGCTCTCCCTGTCAGGGAAATTAAGAGCAGAAATTCCTTCTGTCTCCAGAAAGGTAAAAAACATCCGATGACATTGTCAGGGTTTCTTTGTAAAAAGATGCCCAGGAAGAGGAGTATTTTCCAAAGAAGTATTTCTTTTCATCATCCCAAAGCAGAAGTGCTTTAAGTGAAATGAAGGCCTTCTCTATCTTTTGTCCATTTAATGCCATAGTTTGATGCCCTCAAGCATATCATTTTCTTACTAACTTCCCTCCAAATCCCAGTACAATGACTATACTGATTCTTATTATTTTTACATATTTAATACATTTATTTATTTTTAGTTTTTCCATTAAATCATAATATTAATACATCTATGGGTACAATGTGCTGATTTTATATACAAGTTGGAGTGCTTACATCCAACTGGTTAACACCTCACTTACTTAAATGTTGTGTTAAGACATTTATCCTCCTAATAGATTTGACACCTACCCTTGGTTAGATGAGTAATCAGTGGGACTATCCTGATTCTTGAAATAAAATTCACCATTCTTGACATTCCACCTGCCATTCCACCTGTTGGTCTCTCCTATATCCCTTCTGGCCACTTCTTGGTTTCTGTCCACAGTGGCCCTGACAGGCTTCCCGAAGTGTAGTCACACTAAGTGCCTTGGGAGCCTCTGTTTGCTGCAGTTTTCTTGTCTTTTACTGCATTATCTCATACCATGGTCTTTTTAAAAAATTTTTTTTTATTTTGCAGTTTTTGGCTGGGGCTGGGTTTGAACCCACCACCTCCGTATGGGGCCAGTACCCTACTCCTTTGAGCCACAGGAGCTGCCCAACACCATGCTCTTTTCTTAATAAAACCCCACTTATTTTCTGTATTATTCCTTAATTACCACATCCTCAGAAAAAAGTTCTCTGACTGCCTTTCCTCCTATTCCAGATCAATTTTCCTGTTCCAATTCTCATAGTGCCCTACACATTCCCTCCAAAGCAATTATTAATTGCACAATACCTTAGGTAAATATCGGTGCCACTATGTCACCCCATCACCCCTGTTGGTGCCACTATGGCACCCGGTCACAGTGAGCAGGAAACAGCTGGTACACGGATTGTAAATACAATGTTTGCAAGAGGTGGACTCCCCATAGGTGCAGGGAAGTCCCGAGTAACAGCTGCCAGGGCCTTTTAGTGACACAATATACAACAGGTGTGGGGGATGCCCCGGGATGACAAGGGCTAAGTGCTTAATGATTGCTTTGCACTCTTTCCCCACGGGATCGACTCCCACCCTGATGCATCACAAATGTTCAATCTCCAACACCTGCTTGCTCACGAGCCACTCAGCTTATCTCATTAAATCATTCAGCTGCTTGAGGGCTTGTTTCTGGGCTGCAAAACACCTCCATGCCTGCCAGGAGATTGTCCCGCTCCCAGCACCTCCCTCAAGATCTGGTGACGCTCTTACAAGCCTGGTGCTCAGTCTCCTACAGGTAAATGTGAGATTTATCTTTTCTCACTAGAGGGTAAACTCCACGAGAACAGAACCTCGTGAATTTCACTCTATTGTACTACTTGCCCGTAGTGAGTACTGCCTGCCACGGATTATATGTGGTATATTGCTTCATGTTGGAAAAGTAACTGCATGTTGTAAACTTTTCTAAGAGTGAATGGAGAGTAACTGCTAAAATTTAAAAACCTGTGTGTGACCGAGCAAGCAAAGCATTTTCCATGGGGAGATATGTTTGCTGTCTTTTTTACGCCATCAAAGAAAAGTTCCAAATGTGTGCAAGTATCTTGTAATTGATTCCAAGTTATGCAACATAATACAGACATGACTCTCTAAACACTTAGAATACCTGTACTTAATAGTTACTTTCCTATTGTAGATGGTGAAAACTTTCCCTATTATCTTAGAATATGCATGTGTGTGTGTAGATATGTGCTCCCCCCCAGTTCAGTCTGTAAAGTAACTGAAAGATAATGATACCATTTTTTTAATAACAGAAAAAAATTGTAAAATAATACCTATTCAACAGTATTCTCATGCCTTACTTGCAAGAGTTGATTGTGTACTCTTGACAATTTTTGGTTAAGTAATGTCAAATATGTAGCTTGGAGTAATACACAGTGGGAATATTTATATCATAGAAATTGGCAAACTCTAGAAATAAGGGCTATTTTCCCTGAAAAGTCTACTGTAAAATATTTGTTCAAAAACCTAGTTATAATACTGGTTAAAGATAACAATAATGGCCCATACCTTGAGAAAATTAAGACTTTCTCAGCGTGTTCTGTAGCTAGTGTGGACCAGTAATTGTATAGATATAGGTAACTGGTATAATGAAATTAATATAGATGTACAGCTTAGATTCAAAGAGTGAAGAGATTCCCTGTTAGAGAGACAAAATTCCTCAGAATTTGGTCAAAACATTCAAAGTTGTGAATAAAGGGAAAATTTGAAATCCAATATTTGCAGGTGTTAATTTCAAAGAAAGGAGTAGCACTAGTAATTTTAGGAAGAGAAATCTCTTCCAGGGTTTTTGCTGGGGTAAAAGTACATGGATATTTATAGAAATCTGAGGGAATAAATAGTATTTGAGAGTTTTTAAAGGAAGACTCAGGAGATGGAAATTATATAAGCAGAAGTGTAAAAATAGTCATGGTACTAAGTCTGGATTGGCTTTGAGCATTGCACACTGAGGGGGTACAGACAGTTGAAAACATAACAAGGCAAACTCCGAAATAGGGTCTCATGATCAAAATCTTTAGAAAACTTCTGAGTTAGAATTGAGTTTAGCAAAGCATGGTACCACAATCAGCTATATAGAGCTGCCAAGGTCAAATCCAGAGACCCAATAAAGGATGATTAAAAAAGAACAGAGCTCAGTGTGGATCTGTGGGGCCTGGGTAAACAGACTATAATCTCACTTCCCAGCTGATGTCCTCCTTTGACCCTCAACTCCTGTGATCTCTTTTCTCCTAAACGCTACTGCACTCATTGCCTGTGTGGCTCATGACACGCTGAGGTTTTGATGCTCCTGGTGGCCATTAACTTCAAAATGTAGCATCTTCAGCCAATCTCTTTGCTACTTTGGTGCATAACATAAAACATGGTGCTTAAAGATGACTCAGCTTTTGAAACATCCATTCTCTGCATCTAAGTCACCTTTCGTCATTCTCACCTACAGTGCTAATAAACACCAGGCGCATTCTACCAACTATTTTTTACCTATGTTGATCCTACTGTTAAGATCCCATCTGCATAGCTATGAAATTTTATACCTGGCTATTTTATGTAGATATCCTCTCATGGAATAGTAAAGCAACCGCAGTGGATCTCTTTTGGAGCTAACTAAAGCAATGGCATTTTCTTTTCTTTTCAAAGATTTTTCTCTCTTGATCTATCTGTTTCAACCCAATCCCAGGTCTCAGCAGTGCAAACGGTCCATCTTTGTTTGCTGCTGTGTGTTTAAAGTTTGTTTCTGGGTCATGCTGTTGGTTCCCTGCTGAGTATTCCTGGATCCTAAGCTTTCTAGGTTTCTGGGGAGCGCCCTTCTATTCTCTTATTGGATGTCAAGGTGGATCCACCAAAGATGACTTACTTTTAGAGAGATACCAATTTTCTATGAATTTGTTTCGGTCACACAGATGTGAAACTTCAGATTTAATACGGAGCTTAAACTTCACATAATACAGAGCTAAGAACAAGTGGGGAAAATAGGCCTTTACCCATTTTATCATTATTATTATTGCTCATTTTTATTATGGTGTTAGCTAAAAAAGCAAGCTGGAAGCTAACAAGAGAAACTTGTGATTTCTTAGGTTTTAGATATTAGGCTGCAGGATGGATACAGTGAATGGAGATGTGAATCTAGTCTAGTTTCCACCACCTAACTGACTGACCTTGAACTAGCAACCTCATCTTTTCAGGTGTCTGTTTCTTCATCTGTAAGATAAATAATACTCTCTGTCTGTAATATTCCACAAAGACATAGCACAGAAGTCAGAATACCCTAGAGAAGGAGAGAGCTGCTTTAGCCCTGTGAATACTTGTATAAAAGTGAAGGAAAGATCAATAGATATTAAAATGTCAGGAGGTAATGCCTTTATTTTCTTCTAAAAAAAGGTGTATCCTCCACGGTGTACCCATATATAATGCTATTGCAACAAGGTAAGATAAGAGAAAACAGCAGGGAAGATAAAAACAAATCTTACTATTTGTCAGACGCGGAGCTGAGCACTTTGCACATAGCACAATAGGTCCATGAGGCAGGCACGATTATCTCCACCTCACACACGAGCCTTAAAGAGGCTAAGTAATCTACTTAATGTCAGGTCACTAGTAAATCATGTATATTGTATTCCAATTCAAATCATTCTGAAGTAAATAACACTGCCTGCCAACTTGAGAGGGAAGGAGATGGGTGCCACCCCCTATTTTTTGTAAAGGAGCTGGATTTAATACTTGGATACACTCTAGAGAACCCCACAGTTCAACTGTGTTAGCAAAGATTTTAGCAGCTTTTACTCTAGGGAGTGTGAGGAAATCTGGAACTCAGATGTTTCTTTCAATAGTGTCACGCTCTAAGTAAGAAAAAAAAATGTATTGCTGGTATCAGACCACTGCTGCTTGTCCCTGTGGAGGAGATAGTCTCTGCCACATTCATTGGCAGCATCTCCAAGGACAAGGCCCTTCAACTTGTTATGTAGTTTTCTGAAGAAAGGAAGAGAGGGGTAAGTTAACTGGTTGAATGATCTCATGCTCATTTACAAAAGCAATTTTACTCCCAAGAAGTGTCATACACACAGTCCATTGCTCTCTGCAAAGACATTCACTGACAAAGTAAACTTGTTTTGCTTCCTGTTTATTCTTTGGCTTATTATTCTTTTTTTGTATGCACGTTGACAAAGACAATAATCCTGGGGTTAATGTGCTTACTCTGGACCCAGCAAGAATGTCTTCAGCACATGCCTAAGTAATCCTTATGTTCTGTCAGGAGAGAATATATACTTTGAGTTGCTTGTGAAACACTGGCATCTGCGGAGGTAGCCATCAATTTTCAGGCGGTCTTCATTGGCATTGGTAACACTTGCTTGTGTGATGAAGGCATAGATTCCCCATGACATCCAGACTCTCCGGGGAACCTCCTCTAGAGTTTCCGAGCTAATTATGACCTGAGAAACAGTCTAGCCTACATTCACACTCGCCAGGGCTGGGAGGTTGCACCCAATGGGGGATCTAATACAGGACTTTGACCTCAGAAATATTCCTATGTATTTACTGGTAATATTTGGTTTAAAACTGTAGGAAAATCACTTGGATTACTTCACAAGCAAAATTGAAATATACCTAAAGGTTAAGGGATGATCTCCAAGGAGCAGAAGACAGCTTCTGAGTCTTAAGAAGTAACTGGGAGTGAAAAGGGAAAAGTGTAGGTAATGCAAACAGCCCGCTCTCTGTGCCTCTCCCATTTCTGCTTCACACAATCCTTCTGCTTCATTCTTCCCTTTCTCTGTAGACTAGCTTTCCCTACCCCCACCCTCCATTACATGGTAGGAAGGGCTGTTCTTTGTTCTTTGACTGTTTAGATCAAAAGTAGCTGTTCAATGTCAATGAAAGTTTCTTTTCCTTTCTCTCTCTCTCTCTCTGTCTCTCTCTCTTTTTCTTTCTTTCTTTCCTTTCAAGACAGAGTTTCACTTTGTCACCCCGCTGTGGCATCACAGCTCACAGCAACCTCAGACTCTTGGGCTCCAGCCATTCTCCTATTTCAGCCTCCCAAGTAGCTGGAACTAGAGGCACCCGACACAACATCTGGCTATTTTTAGAGAAGAGATCTCGTTCTGGCTCAGGCTGGTCTTGAACCCGTGAGCTGAGGTAATCCACCTGCCTTGGCCTCCCAGAGTGCTAGGATTATAGGTAGGAGACACTGAACCTGGCACCATGAAAGTTTTTTAATTGGTCCATCATCTGTTGGGTGTTATGGTAAGCTAAATTATCTGTTCTAATTTATCACTTTCCTGTAGATAACTAACATTCACTCCCTTCTCATGGCTTCATGGTGGGTACACACTTCTCTTTTGTCTTTGAGATGTAAATTTCCTTTGCTTTTGCTGATGGAATTTAAATGGATATGATAAAAGCAGAAGTTTAATGTGTGCTCAGAAGATTATTCTTTTATGCTCTAGTAATCGGCCATGATAAGAACAAGCTCTGGGTAGCAATAGCAACTATTCCTGCACTTCAGAATAAACATACGTGGAACAGATATAAACCAAGAGCTGAGTCCAGAGCTGAGCCAGTTTAGACACTCCAGAGTTCACTTGATGTACAGACTCATAACATAAGAAAAAGTTGTTATTGTCAGATGTTGACTGTCAGGGCTGAGATGTTGCACCCAATGGGGGATGTAATATAGGACTTTGACCTCAGAAATATTCCTATGTATTTTGAGGTGACATATTATGTAATGTTATTGAGTAATAGTTGACTGATATGGAAATTGGTATTGAAAGTGGAGAGTTACCATAGGCAAGCAGTAAGAAAACACTAGTAGGAAGGTGGAAAATTGGCAACCCCTGCTCTGTAGTGGGAAAATATTTGGCAAATCATTCTCTCACCTGTGGCAACGTGGGAGCCAGAGAAATTTCTTTTAATAAACTGGGGTCTTCTCCTGGGTAGTTTGGAAGTCTAATGTTGAAATGTGAGCTGATGACTACTTGATGAATTTGAAAGTTATTATTTTAAAAAATGAACCCAGAAAAGAAAGGTTTGCAAACATCATTGATAGGAAGTATATGCAGTCCATGAATTCTGGATAAAGGATAAAAATATTTTTATCCTTTCAAATATCTGGCTATTAAAATGAAATTTTAAGTTGAAGCCCAAGTTTTAGGCACTGCCATAAAGACACAGAAGCTTAAGGGCAAAAGATATTCTTGGTGGGGTTGTCATAGCCTTTACTAAAACCTCCATGAAGATTAAGGTGATTATCCTTCTGGTTGGACAAAAAGATTTTCAGAAGTATAAAAGTCATGACCCATAGAAACCTGATAACCCAATGTAGTCTTAATTAAGTCTGGACTCTAGAGACACAGTGAGATATGTCAGAAAAGAATTCGGATGTGGCTTTTGGCACTCTGGAAGTCAACCATGTACATTTAAAATAAATGCAGATTTAAAATTTTTGCAACACAGGTTGAAAACAGGAATTTCAAAATTGCAATTTGCTAAAGATTTCAGGTAACGTCTAGAGATTCTCTCTTCACCAATTTTCCCAGCCTTGCTTCTATTATGTTTGACCTGGATTTCTCTAACTCAAGAAACCTGCAGATAGAGCTGGATTTCTTATACTAGGCCCACCTTGAGTAGTCAAAATTTATACCTCCCCTGATGTGTCTTTTTCTTAGACCTGAACAGGCATAATACAGTGAGGCAGAGAACAGCTGAGATAAGTCACCTACAAGCTTCTAAGAGAAAGATAGTTCCAACACAGGGACAAAATGCCTCGGCATTTTATTGTGTTCATAAAAATTGTCAGAACACCTAGTGAAATCTTTAAATAATAATGAGTTCTGGCCAATAAAACGTAAGACAAAGGATACGTGAGAATTTTCATTTTCTTTCTTCTTCGATCATTAAACTCTAAACATCTAACATCATCGAGAAAGGTTAATGGTCAACTTTTGCTGTTTCATAGTCAATCCCCCAGCTGATAAAGGCTTGCTTGGAGACCACAAGGAAGATGAGTGCAGAGAACAGGCTGCACAGGGCTCACACATCTTCAAACCATGACTCCACTGACTTGAAACTCAGACAGTGAGGTCAGATGCTAGAGGACTTCTGCTTACTCTGTCTATGGGTACCTGGCAGACATCAGTACTTAGAGCTCAGCACAGGTATGGGCATTCCTTTTAACTCCAATAAATGCTTTTTCACTGAGCTAATGAAAGAAAGGATTTCTACTCTTTTGTCCCCAACATGACTCTCTCATGCTTTGCTCTGTCCCCACCCTGACTTTCTCATACTCATTCTGGTTGAGAATTATAAGACGCAGCTTATGTGTATGCTTGTGCTGAGTTTATTGACGTTCACTTAGTTGGCAAAACAAGGTACTTTCTCTGCTTCTCATGTAGCAGCGTATTTGTGAGCAAAGTAATGTTGAAGTCCTTGTGGGGGAGATAAGGATAGCCTGAAAGCAAGTGGGTGTTTCATACTGTATATGTTTTTCAACAAAACTATTTAAAATCCATCTATAATATTAGTTGAATAATTATATTCTCCTAAAATATATTTCTGATCACTCTGTCACCAGGGGCACACTGGGACACTCCAGGGGGCTCTTCCATTTCATCTCTGTTCATTCCTGTCTATGACACATTTTCTTCCTTTGTTTACTTAAGTTTGCCCCAGGGGTCTTTCCTTCTACCTAAGCATCACTCCTTGAACAAATATTGTAGTGAATAACATTTTCCCCATCTGATACATTACATTCTCATCCCAGGACTTCTGTCTATGGAACCCAGGACCACAGACCTTGCTGAGGCCACATCAAAACAAAGCCTTCCCTTTTCTTATTCTAAAAGTTAATCACTTTTTATATTGAATTGTTATCGATGCTTTTGGATTACCTTTCTTAAAAGAGTTGACTAAATTTTGTTATCTCAGGCCCCACAAAACCTAAATTCAATTCTGCCCTCCTCTTTAATATAACCTTTCTTATAATGAGTGACAGGAAGTCTGGAAATCCATCAGGGGGGTCCTTTTGTTTTCCTTTCACTACTGCCAAGCTGCCCAAAATTTCCTTAAGGAAAGATAGTCTGTATCACAGACAAGGAAAACAGGATGACTATTTTCAGCATCCCAAAGTCTCACAGGTTTGATTTTTGGCTTTGTCTGTTGATTACAAGACATGCTTAGAGGAACAGATTATGGATAGAATTACAGGCAAAAGTTTTATTTTAAAACTAGTAAGAGGTTAAATAGGGTGACAGACCTTAAACATACATTAGACCTTGAACATACCTAGATTGATTAATAAAATTACTTGGTGGAGAAATCCTAAAATTCATGGGAGGGAAAAATGATGATTTACTATGCAGGAACACCATGCAGGGTCACTGGAGACACTTAAACGAAAGATAGGACAAAGCACTCTATTTCAAATTACCAGCCTTGTCTTTCCTAGAAGTTGTCATGAAATAAAACAGGATTGTTTTTTAGATTTTAAAGAAAAACACATTTCAAAGGAAGCAGCTAACATGGGGTTTAAAACTACCGGGTCCTCAAAGAGAGAAATCTGAAGGCAAAAACTATCAATTTCAAGCAAAAGGATGAAGCAAGATGGAAATGGCTTTCTGATGCCCTGTGAAATGCTATGATTATTAATGACAGGAGCAGAATGGTTTCAAAACACTCCAGTAGGCCAAGTATTGTCACTGTCTTATAACATGCATATAAATTCAAAGAAAACTGTTGCTTTTTGGACCCCATTGCTTGACTCCTACCCCCTAATCACACTCTTCCTTTATTAACCACCAGGCAGGAGTTCTTGCTTTCCATTATTACATTAAACTACTGCAAAGTCTCTGAAGAAAGAGGATTCTTCACCCCTAACCCTTCCCATTACACGCACTTTGTATACCCAGTGTATTTGTTGGTTCTTTCTAAATGTTCTAGCATATTTTCATTGCTTGGGTTTTTTTTTTTTTTTAACTTTCTGATAAGGTCACTAGAGTCCATTAAAAACTACAATAAGAATTTCATTTATTGTATAATTTTCAGAAATGAAATTCAAGTAAACAAATACCTGTGATTATTTCTGAATTGTTGTGTTCTTTATACATGTACATACACTGTACTATATATCTATCTGTAATGTTAAATTGTTTGGGGCTTTTTGTGTTGACTTACCAATGTGATGATTATTTCAACAGAAGTATATTAGGTTTAAAGTACTTTGAGAGATGCAGATTTGATGAGCACTTAGCCAGACTCTCAACAGAGGTTTCAGGTAAAGGAAAATAGTAAGGAAAAAAAAAAAAAAACTTATGTGAAGTTATTTATTTCCTTTCAGCTACTTATAAAGTCCAAATTTCAGCGTACCAATTTGTCTGCCCAATAGCAGAAGACATATTTATAGTCCTTCACATCAAGAGCAGTAATTGGCACAGATTAGATGCCCAGTTATGTTTGTGATCTTGGGGGTCCCGTAGAGCCAAGTCTATAACCACACAGAATGCAGTGGGGCATCTAAAGAGGCAAAAGAAACTTCGCTATCAGGGATTTCTGGCCTCATAAAGAGAGTTTTAAAATATTTCCTGTCCTTCTATTATTTGGAAGGATGGGTGGTAATTCTTCTTTAAACGTGTGGTAGATTCAGCTGTGAAGCCATCTGGCCTTTGGCTTTGCTTCTCTGGGAGGTTTTTGATTACTACTTCAATTTCTGTATGTCTTACGGATCTCTTCAGACTTTCTATTCCTTCTTGATTCAGTCTTGGAAGGAGTGCGTTTCCAATAATTTATCCATTTCCCCTGGCTTGTCAAATTTGCTGGTATAATTGTTTATATTAGTCATTTCTAATTGTTTTTGTCTGAAACATCTGTTGTAATGTTGCTTCTTTTATTTCTGATTTTATTTGAGTCATCTTTTTTTTCTCCCTTAGTCTAGTTAAGGGTTTTTCAATTTTGTTTATTTTTTTCAAATAACCAAGTCTAAAGTTTGATTTTTTTTTTCCTATGGTTTTTATATTTCCTATTGGATTTGTTTGTGCTCTGATCTTTTTTACCTCCTTCCTTCTACTTGGGTTTAGTTTGTTCTTCTTTTTCTAGTTCTTTGAGGTGTAAAGTTACATTGTTTATTTAAGCTCTTTCCCAATTTTTAAAAGTATATGTTTTTGTTATGCCCTTTATTACTGCTTTTGCTGCATCTCACAGATTTTAGTAGATTAGTTCTTAATTTTTGTCTCTAGATCATTTTTAAATTCTCTTTGATTTTCTTCTATGACCCAGTGGTTGATTAAGAAGATGTTATTTAGAGATAGGGAAACAAGATAACTGGAGATAGACATCAACTGCCAGATTGTTTTAGGCACATCCCTTACCCTAAGGACTGAGTTGTGTTGCTTAGAGGCATAAAAGGGTAGATTTGTGAACTGATCTCAGGCGGTAAGGGAGTCCTCATGGAGAGAACTAAACCACACTCATGGAGCACCCCTGCCTCCCAGGAAGGACATGCTCTTAGTTCAGAGTGGGATCCTGGACAAGGAAGCGCCCATCATCGCTGGGTAGCTCAGCTAGTTTGAATGCCTTCCTGCTGGCAGATGCTGGAGGTAGACCATGGAGCTGTGGGTGGAGGAGAAAAGCAAAACCTGCTCTTGATAGTCAAAGGAACCTCTGATGGGCCTGTGCCCAGATTTTCTGTTTTTGTGGGACTGCTTTAGCTCCCTGGCGATTTTCCCTAGCAGCTTGGGAGTGGACATTTGACCCCTGCCAAGACATTCACCTTAGGAGATTTTGTGGTGCCTAAGGAACGGCCCACCCAACTCAGCCCCATTCAGCCTCACCACCCCGCCTGCTTCTGCCACAGTGGGGAATAAGGACTCACTGAGAAGCTGCAGGGCCCCACAAACTGTCCAGGGCATTTGAATTGTTCTTCTGAGGGGCTAGAGCTGATCAGAGGTTGAAGAAACCACACTGCAGCTGGTTCTTTCCAGTGAGGGCCACATACTGACAGGACAGTCAATGTACACAGTCCTTTGCAACATTTCCCGACTCAGTCATCCTAGACAAGTTTGATTCTCACTCAGGATCATCACCGACTGTCTCAGAGATTAACCGAGGAAAACTGATGGCATGGTCTTATACCAGAAAACCCAAAACTCCACTGAAAGAATCCTGGAATTCGTAAATAAGTTTATCAGAGTTGTGGGTTACCAAATTTATGTACAGAAATCAGTAGCATTACTATACAATAATAACAGTCAAGCTAAGAGTCAAATCAAAGACCGAATACCGTTCACAATAGCTGTGAAGAAAATTAAAGACCTCAGAATATACTTCATCAATGAGATGAAAGATGTCTCGGAGAAAACTATAAAACACAGAGGAAAATAATTGTAGAAGGCCAGGCACCATGGCTCATGCCAGTAATCCCAGCACTTTGGAGGCCAAGGTGGGTCGATTGCCTGAGCAATAGTAAGACCCTTGTCTATGAACAATAGCCAGGTATTGTGGTGGGTACCAGTAGTCCCAGCTACTTAGGAGGCTGAGGCAAGAGAATCACTAGAGCCCAAGAGTTTGAGGTTGCTGGCAAGCTGTGGCACCACAGAACTTCACAGAAGGTGACAAAGTGAGACTTGGTCAAAAAAAAAAAATAGTTGTAGGTGACAAAAAGAAATGGAAAAATATATCATGGTAATGGATCAGCAAAGTCAACATTGTTAAAGTGTCCATACTACCCAATGTGATTTACAGATTCACCACAATCTCAATAAAAATACCCAAATCATATTTCACAGAATTATAAAAAAAAATTCTGTGCTTTGTTTGGAAACAGAAAAGAGTCTGGATAGCCAAAACAGTGTGAAGAAAGTAGAACAAAATGGGAAATACCTCATTACCAGATTTCAAGGTATACTACAAGGTATAATAACCCAAACCAACCAACCAACCAACCAACAAACAAACATGTGGGGCAGCACCTGTGGCTCAAAGGAGTAGGACGCTGGCCTCCTATATGGAAGGTGGTGGGTTCAAACCTGACCCCAGCCAAAAACTGCAAGAACAACAACAACAAAAAGAAAAAACCCAAAGCAAAAGAAAACAAAAAACCCCCATGGTATTGGCATAAAAAAAAGACCTAGAGCAAAGGAACAGAAGAGAGAACTAAGATGTAAAACCATTTACATACAGCCAAGTGATCTCTGCAAATCAGACAACTGGGGAAAAGTTATTCAATAAATGGAGCAGGGAGAATTGGACAGCCACATGTAAAAGAATGAAATATAGTCCATCTCTCTCAGCACTCACAAAAGTTAATTCAATATGGATAAAAGACTTAAATTTAAGGCTTAATGTCATAACAATTCTAAAAGGAAATACAGGAGAATTTCTTCTAGACATTGGCTAAGGCAAACAAAAAATATGATAAAGACCCCAATGGCAATTGCATCAATAAAAAATGAATGGAAATTTATTAAAGACCCTCTGCACAGCTAAGGAAATAATCAATAGAGCAAATATACAACCCACAGAATGGGAGAAAATATTTGCAAACTCTATGTCTGAGAAAGGGCTAATATTAAGAATATACAAAGAACTAAAATCATCAAGAAAAAAAAACCACCGTTAAAAAGTGCACAGAAGATGTGAACGGAAGCTTTTCAAAAGAAGATAGACTAATGTCCAATAAACATATGAAAAAAATTCTCAACATCACTAATCACGGAAATGCAAATTAAAAGCTTAATGAAATATTGCCTTCCCCCCTGTTAGAATATCTTTAATTAAAAGTACAAAAATGATAGATGCCGGTGTCAATGCAGAGAGAAAAGAATGCATGTACATTATTTGTGGGACTGCAAATTAGTATAACCTCTGTGTAAAATAGTAGGGAAATTCCTCAAATAACTATATGTAGACTGACAGTCTAGCAATTCTACTATTGGATATCCATCCAAAGGAAAAGAAGTCACTTCATCAAAAAGATACCTTCACTTGAATGTCTATTGCAGCACAATTCACAACTGTAAATATAGGGAATCAACCCAAGTGCCCATGAATTCCTGAGTGGATTAACAAAATGGTTAATTTATACCACAGAGTACTACTTTCCCATAAAAAGGTATGATTAATGCTTTTGGCAACAATGTGAATGGAGCTAAAACCATTATCCTAAATGATACGTCTACAGAATAGAAAAAGAAACACCTCATGTACTCACTGTTAAATTGGAACAAACCAATGAGCAATTATATGCACAGAGGAAAGTAGACTCAGTGAAAATCAAGAAGGCTGGTGGAGTAGTGGCTGGGCAAAAACCTACCTAATGGGTACAGTGTGCACTGTTTGGGTGATGTGCATACTTATAGCCATGACTCAAGCCTTTCAAAAGTGATCTATGTTACTAAAAACATTTGTACCCCCATAATATTTTGAAATTTAAAGAAGTGTATAATTTAGTTTGCACATATTTGGGAATTATCCCATGTTCCTGTTATTGTTGCTTTCTAGTTTTATTGTATTGATTAAAGCCCTAAATATAAGAACTGAAACTGTAAAACTCCTAAATGAATGCAGAGAGTTAAAGCTCTTTGATATTGACCTTGGAAACAGTATTTTTTGGATATTACAGCAAAGCTCAGGCAGCAAAAGCAAAAATAAACATATGGGACTACAGCAGACCATGAGAAAACCTTCTGCACAGTAAAAAACAAACAAAATGAAAAAGATAGCCTTCAGACTGGGAGAAAATATTTGTAAACCATATATATATGATAAAGGGTTGATATCTAAAGCTTACAAAAGACTCACACAACTCAGTAACTTGATAACATGATTAAAAATGGACAAAGAACCTGAGTGCACAATTCTTAAGAGAAGATTTACACAAGACCATATGAAGAGGTGCTCAGCATCTCTAAACAGCAGGGAGGTGCAAATCCAGACTGAAATGAAATATGACCTTAAACCATTAAGATGGCTATTATTAATGTCCAAACGGTAAATATTAGCAAGGATGTGGATAAGGGGAACAGGTGAATACTTTTTGTCGAAACATTAAGTTGGCAGAGCCATTATGGAAAACAAAATAGAGATTTCTCAAACAATTACCAAGAAAGCTACCACATGACCCAACAATCCCTCTGTTGCACGTATGTTCATAGAAAATGAAATTAGCACCTTGTAGAGATATCTGCACTATGAAATTTTTGCAACATCTTTCACAATAGCCAAAATATGGGAACAATATAAATGTCTAACAATATAAATAGAGGAGAAATATATATGTGCGTGTGTGTGTGTGTATACATGCGCACAATGGAATATTATCCAGCTTTAAAACAAGATACTACCATTTGTAGGAATATGGAGAACTTGGAGGACATTATGCTAAGGGCAATAATCCAGAGAAAGAAAGACAAAAATACTGTACACTTATGAGCTCATTCATATGAAGAATCTAAAAAAAAAAATCAAGTATTGAATAAATAATAAGAATAAAACTATAGTTAGCAGGACTAGTTAGGGAGAAGAAATGATGAGAAGTAGGTCACCATTATTACCATTGTTATTTTCTTCATTTAATCTTTTGGTACAAATTTCCAAGTCTAAAGATCCATTGTATAGCATGAGGAGAGCAGTAGTTAATAATACTGTATTGCATGCTGATAATTTCCCGAAAGAGTAAATTCTAGGTTTTCTTACCAGAGAGAAAGGGTAACTATGGCAAGTGATGGATATGTTAATGCGTTTGAGTGTAGTAAATCATTTGACTATGTAAATATATATCAAAACTTTATGAGTATACTTTAAATATGTACTATAAAAATAAATTGTAAAAAGAAACATAAGACAATCACTTAACTCATTGGAGGTGGTGAGATGACTCATAATTCAAAACAATGTAAGACTTTTTAAAAATAAGTCTTTAAATATATTACTGACTAGCCGTCTCCTCGAAGGTAATGTGTCCTGGCTGGTATCCCATTATCCAGTGTTTCCTACACAAATACTTCTCTATCACACCAAACCTGCAAGAAGCCCAACTTTAACTAGAAACTCAAGACCTCTAGTCATATGAAAAGGTTAGTGGAATGTGAAACTGGGGGTTTAATTTATGTATATTTTATTTTTTAAATTTCTATTTTAATGATGTTGCACACTAAGTCTTTTACATACAGAGCTATAGGCATTTCAACACCCTCACTCACTTGAATGTATATAAAAATAATATGTGAGTCACAGGCATTTTCCTTTATACTTGTTTTCCTTGATGTATTTGCTTTGTTAAGTAAAAATGGGAGAAACATCAACTATTATATTACAGTGTTCTAACAGACATCACAAACTCCACTCATACAGTTGTAGGGGCTGTCTTAAAACACAGCTGATATAAAAAGCAAGAAAGTGGAATCATTATTGCCACAATATCTTCACGTGTTTATTATGAACCTTCTGATACAGGGCCCTAACAACTATAAACTATAATGTGGCTTTCTAAAGAAAAAAAAATTGGCACATGGCCCTCATATGGACTTTTTTCCTAGTAGCAACTGATGTTATGGCAGAGCCATTGTTTTCATCTTCCCTTGAGTCAGGACTGGTGGATCTGGTGCAATTTTCCACCCTCATTTTCGGTGGTTTTATCTTTACATTGGGTAGCACTTTAATCCCAGCCTTGGTTGGGATCCCACTGAAGCCTGAATGCTTGCACATGTCCTATCTTCCATGCCCGTGGACTTCTAGACAATGAATGTCTGAAAGCCTGAGATAACTGATACCTAATACACCCTTCTTCTGAGCTCTCATGATTTTTCACATATACCCCAAAGAAATTTGATTGCTTCCCATAAAATCCAAAGTATTGACTATGTTCTATGATGTTCTGAATTATAGATTCCTATTACCTCTCATCTGTCAATTCATAGCTTTCCCCAATTCACAAGGCTCCAGCCACACTGACCTTCTTTGAGGTTCTCAGAAACATCAGGGCTTTTGACAGTTCCCCCCTCACCACATGGAACTAGCACAAGCTTCTTCCCATTTCTCACTTGACTATTTTCTACTTATCCTTGAGTTGTTAACTTCAGTTAAACTTAGAAGTAGACTAGGATGGTGTTGAATAGTTTATACTCTGTTGAAAAATGAAAAATTTGTATCTGAACTCTTTTACTAAATGTTTGATCTTCGAGAAAACTGCTTAATGTTTAAAGTTAATCTCTTAATTCCCACAAAATGAGAATAATAATTGAAATGGCTAGGAAAATAGAATAAATAACATAATCCAAAAAATGTCTACTGGTTATCCACATGTAGAGAATGTCTTAAAAAAGGAAAAGACTGTATAATTTAAAGTCTTTCCAGCGATTGATGGAAAAAAATGTCTACCTAGGGCAAAAAGACACAAAAGAGCAACACAACCATGTTGGAAAATGTCTACATTAACACTAGTTAAAATATTTTCTACATGAACCACAAAATACAGGCATGTGAGGATAAACCACCATCAGCTACAATAATTATATTAAATTTGCAAGGTGACAACGATGCAAAGCAGCTCCTTTACTCTTGTACTTGGTAATCCCCAACAAAGGAAAAGATGCATGAGAGAGACACAGGCTCCCCAGAAACCTTTAAGAGACAACTTGACAGCAAATGTTGAAACTGTTGCAAAATCCCAAAGTGAATGGAGGGGGTTGGTGTGAGCCTGACGGGGATGAGGCATCTGAGTCATATGAACTCTCAAGGTCAGTCATTCACAGTGTCCTGTCAGGAGAACTTCCACATTGAGGAGTGATGCAATAAAGACAAAAGAAAAAGTACAGATAAAATTGAAAGGGAGAGACAGGGCTGAGCATCATCAGTAAGTAAGGAAGCATATATTGAATATCACACTACCACTCTAGAGCCACCAAGTGAGGTGAAAAAAAAAAAAACTAATGATATCAAAAATAATCTAATGAATAACAAAAGGATTAAGATAATATACAAAGCAACAGAGAACACATAACAGAAGAATATTTCTACATCAATGACAACATGCCAGGAAAACATGACTATAAAAGAGGTTAGAATTACATTTCAAAGAAACATAAACTACACAAAGATAACAATGCAGCCTATAATATGTGATATAAATCATAACTAAAACACCTGGACATGTGTTATATCCTAATAAAGAATTACAAATAAAATTTTAAAAATCATCTCAGCAGTTAAATTTAACTGTGAAGGAAGTGAAGCGTGAATTAAAAAGCAAAAGAAGATGAAGAAACATAATGATTTGAGAGGATATGGTAAATTTAAACACATTTGAGAAAATTCAGCATGATAGGCATTTCAGAAGAAACACAAAAGGTACAGAAAAGACTGAATAATTAAAATTATAATTCTAAAGTCTTTCTGAAAAAAACAAGGTTGAAAATTATATATTAAAAAGGTCAATTGCATAATTATAAAAAATTAACCCCAAAGAACTAATATTGACATATATTTAGTAAAATTGCTAGACTTTAAAAAGGACTAAAAAGAAAAAGCACAAAACACCTTTGTGAACCCCAAGAAATGTACCCCAACAGTTACAAATGAAAGACAATTAGCTCATCATTGGATTTTTTTCACATATTTTATTCCAGAAGAAAAATGTTGTGATACTTTAAATAGTTCCAAGGAACAAAAAGGGAATCCAAGAAATTTGTATCCAGCCAAATTGATTTCCAATTATAAAGATGAAAGATAAATTGCTATTAATAACTCATAACCTAGAAAATATTGCTCCCATGAGCTCTTCTAGAGACTTCTACTAGAAAACAAGCTTCAGACCATCAAAAACATATATAAAGAGACATTAACATAAGGGCGTGAATATGGAAAAGAAAATATCTTTGATCATTTTTATAATAATCACTAGTTTTTGTATAAATAGGCTTGAGTCTTGATGGGGATTCTGGGAAGATGATTAGAGGCTCAGTATCTGTCAATCCCCATTGCCCACAGGGGAATTGAAAGTTTACAAGAGAGTAGAAGGTACAGAGCCTGAGAGCAATGGGGATGATACTAAGTTTGAAAAGGACAAAACAAGCAGCCTGAGCAGAGTAGTCCTACAGAACCTAGTTCCAAGTGTTGGGATGACCAGTGGAGGCAGATCTGCTTCCTTGTCCCTAGAGGCAGTGTTCTCTCAGCTACAGGTTGGGAAGAACAGGGGCTCCAAAGTGGGAAACAGGAAGCTGGATGGATTCTGAGAAAAGAATCTTGAATAAAGAGTTAAGGAACCAAACAAGACAGCAGTAAACAGGAAGGAATCTGGAAAGATTTTCATAAGGGCATTACAGTGTTAACTTCCCTTCACTTGTGAATACAGGCATAGCCCACAGGAATATCAAGTAGTTTTAAAGTTTCAGAATTAGACTCAAAACTATGGATTGATTGGTATGTTAAAAGAGGGAAAGACATCTGTCACAGAACCAGTGGGAAGTATATATAGAGAGCATGATTTATTTTAAAGCATTGGCTCACACGATTGTGGAGGCTGGCAAGTCTTAAATCTACCATCAGGTTGGAGACCCAGAGAGAAGTTTCAGTTGGAGTCAGAAGGCAGTCGGCTGGCACGCCTGCTTGGAGGAATCAAATCTTTTCTTACTAAGGCTTTCAAGTGATTTGGATAAGGCTCACAGACATTATATTATAAAGGTAATCTTCTCTACTCTGATTTACATGTTAATCTTATCTAAAAAAAAAAAAAAGGGAACTAAAAGTAGACCTGCCGTTTAATCCTGCAATTCCTCTACTGGGTATATATCCAGATGATCAAAAATCAGTTACAACAAAGATATTTGCACCAGAAAGTTTATTGCAGCCCAATTCATAATTACCAAGTCATGGAAGCAGCCCAAGTGCCCATTGACCTATGAATGGATTAACAAATTGTGGTACATGTATACCATGGACTATTATGCAACCATAAAAAATATGGAAACTTCGCATCTTTTATGTATATATGCATGGAGCTGGAACATATTCTTCTTAGTGAAGTATCTTGAGAATGGAAGAAAAAGTATCCAATATACTCAGTACTGTTATGAAACCAATATATAATCACCCAAACTTTCATACAAATGATAAAAAAAAACTGTAGTCCAGAAGGAAGGAGGGGGGAGGTTAGGAGAAGGGAGGGTAATAGGTAGGACCTCACCTCTGTGCACAATGCAAGGGTACATGTCAAAACTATTTAGAGTAACGTATAAATGTCTTAACACAGCAAATAAGTGAGGTGAAGGCTATGTTAACTATTTTGATGTAAGCATTCTAAATTGTATATAAAATCACATCGTGCCCTATAAATGCATTAATGTACACAGTTATTATTTCATAAAAATAAATGTTTGAGTGTAAAAAAAAAGAAACTGAAGATCTTGGTGCTCAGGAAATTCTGTAACATCACAAGAATGTGTGCCTTTGCTTTCTTTATTATACCAGTAAATAAACCTTGGTCTTAAAACAATACCTTCATAGACACACCTAGTTTATGTTTGACCAAATATCTGAGTACCATGACCTAGCAAAGAGAATTAACCTATACAGCATTCTAGATTATGACAACACCCCCACCTTAGTTATGTGATTCTGAAGTGGAGATTCCTGACTTCTTAATAACATCCTATGCCCATTGCTTCCTGTCCTTCCATGCCACTGGCATGCTAGTTCCTTTTCCAATTATCCAAAGGATGCAATCTTCCATCCTTGGATGTCATTTTTTTCCCACTATATTCATGCTTATGTCCTACTCAGCACTTTTACCCTGTTAGGTTCTATGATTCATTATATTCTTCCCTACAAACATCATGGAGTAGCCAACTTCTCTCTTTCTCTCTCCATTGTTTGCAAATGGAAAAAATTCAAATCTGATTACATGTCTACATACCAATTACGGGCAAATATCTATTCCCACCTCTGAGTTTTACTATAATTTCAACTGACTCCTCAGCATTTTCTCTAGGATAAAGGGCATTGCAAACTGAAAATGACTGAAATATAACAACCAATTCCCTCTCCCTACTGCTCTTCTTCCATCTTCTTCATGTCAGTAAACATAGCCTCCATTTGTTTTCCTGTTGCTCCATCGTAATTCCTCAATTCTTCTTTTCCCCTCAAGTACACAAAAAACAAGTCAAGCATATTACCAAATTCATTGGATTTTTAATTTATCTGCTCCTCTATACCTCTACTATTATCATCTTGTACATGCTGTAATCATCTCTCACCTGGAATACTAATTACCTAACTAGTCTCCTGGTCCTACCATTGTCATTAGTTCTTCCTTGTCCAGGTTTTGCTGGATAGCTAAAGTGCCATTAGAAGTATAAATCCATTCATGTCATTACCACTCTCAAAACTCTCCAGTGCAATCTCTCATGTATGGAGGGTGTGAATGTAAAATGGAATAGCCACTTTAAAATATGGTGTAGTACTTTGTCATAATGGTAGACGTATACATGCCACAAACTGAGCGATTGCACTCCTGGGTATTTATCATAGAGTCATCAAAACACATATCCACATAAAATTCTGTACCCAAATGTTCATAGAATATGTGTAATAGCCCAAAGCTAGAAACAATTTAAACATTTTTAATGGGTGAATGGATAGACACATAGTAATGCAACCATCTAATGGAAAACTACCCAGCAGTAAAAATAAGCTATTAATATATACAACAACCTGGTTGGATCTCAAGGTGTAATAAAGTATGGTGTTTGGCTGCTGACTCTTTCAAGCCCAATCATTTTTTCTTTTTCCCCATAGGTGGGTAAGCAAATATGAAAGCTTCAATTTTCTTAGCTTTGATGCTGGTGGAAAGTGGAAATCACACAAGTCCTATGGGAACCCTCATCTCCATCCCAGTCCTTAACCACAATAGAAGGCAAAGCCATTTGCTCCCACTGACGCCCAGTTTCAGTTATGTTCAGAATGCCTTTCTCTACCCAGAATGCCTCACTCTGTGAGCATTAAACATCTTCCAGCTTTTTGGTTGGTGTATGGCATCTAAACCAAAGTTTGGATCACCTTTCATCTCTGTAAGATGCCCGTAACACAAAGGCATGATACTGAGTGAAAAAAGTCAACTGCAACATGCTATATATTAAATGAATCTACGTATGTGACATTTTAAATATGACAAAGTTATAGTAATAGATATCAGATCACTAATCTCGACTATAACAAGGTGTCAGGAAGGAGTTTCTTCATGATGATAGAATAGTTCAATGTCCTGATTGTGGTACTGGTTATATATAAATCTATGCATGTGATGTGACTTTACAGTACTACACATGTGCGCCCATAGAGAATCCATGTAAAACTGGTGCAGTCCAGCCCCTAGGTTAGTCAGTAGTAATGTGTCAAGGGGTATTTCTTGGTTTTGATAATGTGTAGGTGTTATCACTATGGAAAGCTGGTTGAAGGACATACGGAACACTCTATACTATGTTTAGAAATTGTTGTCAAATTATTTGAAAACAAAAAATAATGAAAATACAGAAATATTAAAAAATGTACCCTCATGTTAATCTGAAATAAAAAAAAAATACTCTCCCATTTTTTTCTAATCTTCTTATAGTAAAACCCAGAGCTAGACCTTGATGTTTCTGCGTAATTGCCCCTGTCTCCCTTCTTATTTTTTTCCCTTTTATGAACTGAACAGACACGTCCATGCTCCTCTGCTACCTGGAACACACTAAGCTTGTCTTTGCTTTAGGACCTATAGAATGTTTTGTCTTTCTCTCAGGAATATTTATTCTCTTTCATTTTTCACATAGTCCTGGGGAAAAAAACACTAGCAAAATACTTATAAAAACAATACTAAGAAAAAAACATCATGCAGATTTCTACACTTAAGTAGTACCGAGGCCAGACCTGGTCAGTGGATGTGGAGGACTCTTCTGGGGAGGAGTGACACTTGCTCTAGAGGTAAAGGACAAGCTGAATTTCACTACATGAAGAGCAGGTGTAATGAACTCTGGAAGATCTGTTTGGTGGTAAAGAAGGAAAGAGAGTGTCATAAGTAGTAGGAAAAAAGTTAGGGACCTGGGAAGAGGCCAGATCACTTAGCATCTTAAAGATCAAACCAAGGATGGTTCCACTTGGGTCCAGATGGTCATAGACTCTTCCCTGTGAGACCGGATAGTACTAAAATTCTTAGCAAGTTTTATCCACCTAGAGTTTAAACACAGATGGGAGGAAATTCTTCTAATGAATTGGTATAAATTATATCTCTGAAAGCAGGTGGTTTGGTGGGAAGTGGGTGTCTTCTCTTATGCGAGCGCTGAGTAAAGGATACAGTAATACGGAGGGAGGGGCTGCTTCTCACTTAGGTTCACAGAGGACAGCTGCGTAAGGCCTGCAGTTCAGCAAAATATCTCCTAGTCGCTAATTTTAGCCAAAGCCACCTCTTTCTTCAGAGGGCAGGGACTCTGTGTGGTCAGGAGAGCCAGCAGGAGCTCGGGCCAGTTTGACAGTGAAGGTCTGCACAGCTGCTACCCTGCCTTGTTTTCTTATTTTCATAAATTACCTCGTACAGGAAAAAGCCATTGCTTTGAGCTCCTGAGTATTTGTGAATGGGAATGACATGTGATTTGGCCTAAGTTAGCCTGACTGCTGAGCAATTATATCCACGTTATGAATCTAGATTTTAGCTTCCTCTTTCTCTTTGGATTCCTTGATTTAAAATGTCACAGTTTCATTTTTCTTTCACTTTTTCTGTCGGTTCTAATGCTCTTTGGTTCCTTCCAATCTGCCTTCTGTCATTTCCCCCTATTCAGAATAAGAAAAACATAGGTGTTTGATCATTGTATTTCTCACCGTCCTTTGAGAACGGTAAGAAATCAACCACCAGTTTCCAGTGATCAATGTCTACAGGTACGTGGGGCACTTACTCTTTTAGGAATACCTGAAAACTACTTTCTTTTGGTTTGTCCCAGAAATATAAACTTCTTCTCACTTCTTAACCCACCCTCACATACCTGTTCTTCACACTCCTGTTCCTTTAGGCTTTAGAGCTTCTGATGCAATTAATAAAATTCCTGTTTGTGCCCTGAAAACCAATGGCAGAGGCAGGCAATTATAGAAGTCCTTGTTCCAGACCCGCTAGATCAGTGGGAAAGGCCAGGAGGAGGCCAAAGGCTCATTTTCATGAGTAAGATGTATTTTCTACTGTGGTAATTGATCACTTCCTCTGTAAATTAAGGAAATGCTCCTTAGTTAAGGCCAATCACTTATTAAGAAGTCTTGCAAACAGTAAATTGTTTCACCATTCTCTGGGCAATAACAGCATAGCTTAAGTCACAAAGAAATACAGGCCTGCCCTTTGCAGAGGTGACAACTTTCTAAAAAACAAAATTTTACTTGCTAAATCCACAGCAGGGAGGACTCTGGGAAGTGTCTGCACCCTGAGCCAGCAGCCATGTCTTCCCTGGGTGTCCTTTAACTGAACTCTTCGGGGATTTGGAATGAGATCCAGGGTTGGGCTGTTTGCAAAACCAAACTATGGAAATAGGACTTGTTAGAGCATGAAATGGCTTATATCGAAATGCCTAGGGTCTGTTTTGTCAGGATTTTAGTTGGGTAGGAAGCTATTTGATTGTATTGGTGCAGGAGGGATGGAGAAAGAAAGGAGTCAGTAAGAAATAAGTGATGTTGACCTGTGCCCAGTTCCTTGGTCCAGTTTTGGTACTTAAGAAGAAAGCAGATAAGGGGGACAATGAAGAAGCTATTTTTATGGGTGCTTTGTTAGTCTGTGGCCAAAGTACAGTCAATCTGTGGTCCAGAAAACAGGAGCTGGGAAAGGGCCATTTTTCCAGGGCTGGAGGGAATCGCACTGTCCTGTCCAGGACTGATGGCTGTTGCAGCAGGAAGCCTGGCCCACCCCCAAGAAACATCAGGGTTCTCATGAGATCAATAAGGGGACAAGAGCAAGACAGAGCAGGAGAAGGCGATGATGGTAGACGCACTGGCTGATAGATGGGGCCATTCCTGGTGGCTTTCAGATAATCTTGGGAGGGCTCTAATGGGGCACTTTACTGCTTTATTCTCCTGTAATTAATTAAGGCTTTGGTGATATTAAGTAGAGCCGGGGCCCTCATATAAAAATAGCATAGGCCAAGGAATCACAATCCTGAGTGCAGTACCTGCTTCCACTAGTCATAAGATGTAAGCTTTTGAATAAATTATTTCTGTTTGTGGGCCACATTTTTTTTTCATTTTAAAGTAAAGAATCTTGGTATAAATAACTACTAACTTTTTTCCAGTTCCAAGAGTCTAAATATATTTACACCTTTTAGCCAAAGGGAACCTTGAAAATGTCAGAAGCATTCAAATCAAGTTGTTTCCACATTAGACCTGTTTGATCACACCCCACCACCACCCCAGGTGTGTGGAATGGGATGCAAGCCCGACTCGTGTCTTCAGGTTCTCCTGCCCTGACCCTTGCCTTCCTCTCTGATCTTCCTGATCTTCCCTCTACTTGTCCTCCTTAGGGTCTCCTTGCTCCACTGGAATGGGCCTTCTCTCTGCTTTTCTCACATTCTAAGTTCATTCTAACATCAACACCTTTGGACTTGCTTTCCCTTCTGCCCTGAAGGCTCTTCCCAGAGATTATCTCAAAGTGGGATTTTCATCTCAGAGTCACCTATAAATATCGCTGTAGCCCCCCACCCAGACACTGTCTCTCTCTCATTTTCCTATTTCAGTTCATTCATCACACTCTTGAGACTCTGTAAGTACCTTGCTTGTCTGCTTATTCCTTCCAACTCTTCATCACCATGAGGGTTTAAGCATTTTGAGAAGAACCCTGGTTGTTTACACAATACTTAGAATTGTGGCTAAACCACAGCAGGTGCATCAAATGGATGAATAATAAACAACTTTGCATCTTGCTTATTGACTGGGCACAACAGTGTTTCAGAAACAGCAGAATCTGTAAAGACTTAAAAAGAAATGCAGATCAAAACTACTTTGAGATATCATCTAACCCCAGTGAGATTAGCCCATATCACAAAATCCCAAAACCAAGGATGCTGGCGTGGATGTGGAGAAAAGGGAACACTCCTACATTGCTGGTGGGAATGTAAACTAATATGTTCCCTTTGGAAAGACATCTGGAGAACACTTAGAGAACTAAAAATAGACCTGCCATTTGACCCTGCAATTCCTTTATTAGGTATATTCCCAGA
>CAUYQV010027436.1:0-37092 GCA_963574575.1 Galagoides demidoff | reverse complement strand
GTCCCAGCTACTTGGGAGGCGGAGGCAGGAGACTCGCTTGAGCCCAGGAGTTGGAGGTTGCTATGAGCTGTGATGCCATGGCACTCTACCCAGGGGGATAGCTTGAGGCTCTGTCTCAAAAAAAAAAAAAAAAAAGAGAGAGAAGGGGCTTTACTCTACTGGGGTTCTTTGAGAGATCTGCAGGCTAGTGAAGCATGGTAGCATTTCCCAAAAGGGTTTCCAGGAACAAAGAGTCCCGTGGTCAAATGAGCTTAAGATGCTTTCAGTTAAACCGAAGGCTGCAGATTGGTGTGGCCTGTGGGCCAGATCTGAGGAATGGTCTCCTTACCAAATGTTAGTCAGGCTCCTCCAAGCCCTCTTCTCAACTAGACCCCAACCTCAGGTTTCTGCATTCATCTTTGCAGAGTCTGATTTCAGTAAGAGCCCTGCTAAGTCAGTTTAGAAGAAATGCTACCCTATCACTTGATATCTGATTGCCTCTCTATCTAATCAAATCCTTTAGTTCACCATCCCTGAAGTGATTTCCGATCCCCCTGGCCTGCCTCAGCAAGAATCCTGTTAAGTCAGTTTAACCAGAAGCCCCTTCCCTTTCTCCTGATGTTTCCTCTTAATAATCTCCCATCTACTCACCCCCTTCACTCTGCTCCTTGCCCATAAATCCCCACCTGTCTAAACTGTATCCAGAATTGAGCCCAGTTCTATGCCACGGTGTCTCTTCCCCTGCTGAAACAGTTCCTGAGTAAAATCCGTTTTGATTGCTGTAAGTCCTGTTCAGCTCAGGCTTTGTTTGGTAGATCTAGTCAAGAGACATGTTTTCTCCTCACTCATGCTGGAGGGAAATTTCACATGAAAACCCCAGATACCAGACATTCTGTGCAGATCTGTTAATACAAGACCTACATTTCTAGAAGCAGTGACCTTCAGGTGGTATGTGTGGTTCCCACCTTATCATAGTTGCCACTAGATCCTCACCTTTTCCTGCCTGGCCCTGCAGATAACTGAGTTTGCAGTTTCTGGACAGAAGTAAGCAGGTGCCTTATTGCATAACTTCTGAGGACGGCTTTCTATGCTAATGTCTTTAGCCTTTGAGAGGGGGTGGTAAGCTTGAGAGCAAAAGTCCTAAATGTATTTTACCTTGACCCATGTGTGTGGTTAGGGTTCTCTAGAACATAACTTGGAAAGTGCTGAGATAAAGACCCATGCTACAAGCATGTAAGATGTATAAGGCTGCACAAAAATAGAGACCTTTGGTGGGAAAACTTTTGTGCATCCTGAGAACAGCTCTGGGGGACGGAGTTTACAACACGGTTTGTTTTTATGTGACTGTTTCCAGTGCAATGAATCCCCAATTAGCCAGCAGGTTTTCTCATCCTCACATCTGCTGTGTGAATCAGAATTCTTCAAGATTTTGCTGTTGTTGTTATTCCAGATAGGGAAATGAAACCCAAAATGTGGAGGGAAGAATTAAAATAATTTTTTGTATGTTTTTGAGAAGACAACTCACTTGGTATGTTTATCTTTTCAATACTACCTAGTCATTTTAAATGACCTTTGAAACAACATATAATTATGTGTACAGATTGGAAAAAACTGAAAGAAACATGAAAAAAATGAAAACAGTTGATTTATTAGTGTGGTGGCATTTCTGGTGGTTACTGACCTTTCCTCCCCCAATCTTCTCATGTCCTTTATTGTTGTTGCTTTTAAAATAACTAAGAGAAAACTCCATAAAGGAATTATTTTCTGGTGATCAACAAATTGTAAGTTCTATGGTTGGGTCAGGAATAGCAAAGCTAATGGCATCTAAGCATTGCCTTATATTGGGAATAGTAAGAGCGAGAGTTTCGGAGTTAGACCAGGTTGGAATCTCAGTTCTAGCCCTGAATAATAGTGATCTTGAACAAGTGACTGAGTCTGTCTGTGTCCCAGTTTATCCCCCTTGAAAGGGGAATCACAGCATCTTGGAAGGGCTGCTGTAGCACCCGGAAGGAAGCAAAGTACTTGGCTGGGAATGTGACCTGCCCACCAGGGTGCGTGCGTGCGTGCGTGCGTGTGTGTGTGTGTGTGTGTGTGTGTGTGTGTGTTTACGGCTACAACTAAAGCAACTTCAGGGTGTTTAGGAACAAACTGGTTCTTTTCTCTTCCTTTTTCTTTGACGCAGGGAAAGGCCACCAGAGGGATTAGTTTAGAAGTGGTTTCCTTTGTAATATTTTCCTTGGTGAGAAAGAACTTAAACTTGCTATGTCTAATACCCACGTAGATACTACCTTCTACTTTGTGGAAATAGTTGTTTTTCATCTTTCAGAATATTTAAAGAAATAAAAAAGCAGTTCAGTCATTTTGGCAGACAAAGTCCAATGAAGAAAGCACTTGTACCGTGTCGATCACATTGCACTGATATCCTTTCTCCCTTTTTCTTGGTGGCTATAGGATTGTCACAATGGTTGACCAGATGTGGAGACAGATTCTAGGTCCAGTTTGCTGTCTTATGAAGCTTTGGGGTAGGAAAATGGTTAAAGCTGCTTTCCTTGACACTAAAATCAAACTGGCTGACCCAATAGCAAGGCAAAAGTTCTGAAAAGTTGTAAGGAGTTCGCAGCCCCGGTTCTGGTGGTGGTGGTGCTATCATGTGGGGAGGGGGACACGTCCATGTTACCTTGAGCTAATGTCCAGCTATTCATGGTTACTGTGCAGCTAAGTAGTTTCTGTTACATTTACCAAGGCTTTAAAAAAATTCCAGATGGCCAAAATCACCACACATTCTCCTTGTGTATTGATTTACTGGCCTGTGAGGATTAATTTGGATAGAGCTGGAAAGACATTTACTCTGCCGAGATGACGGCCAACAGAGGTACTGCCTGAGCAGCAGCTGCCTCATTCCCAGAGTCACAGAGAGGCCCAGAATGCTTGGCCGTGGACTCCACTGCCCAGGGAGAAAACCCACTGTCTGAACACTCTTTCCCACAAAACCTGACAAAGGAGAGAGGCTAGCGCGGATTCATAGTCCCCTATTTTCAGTTATATTGTTGTACTGGCAAGATTTCCTGGACTTTAACAAATGATATAGACCTGCACTGGCTCTGCGGCTTTTATGTAATTTGGAACCCATTTAGAAAGGCTAGGCTTTTTTTTTTTTTTGTAGACAGAGTCTCACTTTGCCATCCTGGATAGAGTGCCCTGGAATCATTATATCAACCTCAAAATCTTGGGCTCAGGTGATCATTTTGCCTCAGCTTCCGGGTAGCTGGGCCTACAGGCACCACCATACCCAGCTAGTTTTTCTATTTTTAGTAGAGCTGGGGTCTCACTCTTGCTCAGGCTGGTCTCAACCTCCTATGCTCAGGCAATCCATCTGCCTCGGCCTCCCAGAGGGCTGGGATTGCAGGTGTGAGCCACTGCACCTGGCAAGGTTCTTTTAAAAAGAAATACCTACAAGAGGTACAAGAGAGTGGTACTTTACTAATGTTTTCCTAAAATGAATTTTTTGCCCCATATGGAACATCTTTGATTCAGGTATTACAAAATTTGAAAGGTGACATCTTCTCAAAGTATGCATGTTTTCACATTATTTCACTCATTCAGCAAACATTATGGACAAGCCTACTATGTGGCTTCTAGTCCCCATTGGGCAGCTATGAACGAGAGAAATGCTGATCTTGCCAGTGAAGGGTGCAGTCTGGTGGGGCAAGGGCAGACGCCACACAGTGCCACTAGGGCCGGGAGAAGGGGCAGCAGAGGCTTTGGACCAGGGAGTAACACTCAGCTGAGACTCTAAGGTTGAAGAGAAGCTAGCCAAATAATGGGGTGAGGAGAGAATACTTCTGGTCGGAGGAACTAGGAGGAAGATGGCCTGACCCTTCTGGGAAATGCTAATTGTGATGCTGGTGTAGATATCAAGGCAGAGGAGGCAGGGACGTCCAAGGTCATAACCGATCTTATAAAGTCAGCTCAGTGAGCCTGGAGTTTATCCTAAGGACAAATGTGAAATCTTTATTCAGATCCGTGTTCTAGAAAGATTACTCCAGCTGGAGCGAGGAGAATGGACTAAGTGGGGTTTTCCATTCTCCGCCCTGGAGGCAGTGAGACCTGTTGCGAGGTTGTTAATGTCTGTCTGTATAAGAGATGATGTTGACCAGAGCAGGGTGTTGGCAGTGAAGATGGGAATGAGACATATTTAATAGAATCAATAGGAGTTGGTATTTGATTAGATGTTGGAAGAAGAAGAATGAGGAGGAAAGGGTGAATCTAAAGGCATTTCTAAGTGAGAATATAAGGGGATTTAGAGATAAAGCTGCATTGCCTCTCACAGAGAACAATATTGTCACTCGCATATATAATGTTGCTAAAGAGCTTTCTGGTATGTTAACTAATTTGACCTTCGCAGTGACTTGCCCAAGGTCAACAGCTAGTTAATAACAGAGCGAGGGCTGGAACCCATCTCTCTTTATCCCTCTCTTGTACTCTTTTCATTAATGTAACCTGGTTTCTCCTCATTCCTCTCTGCCTGTCTAACCTGTCCTTAGATTTAAAGATCAATTGATGATGTAGCTCAGCAAATATTATCCTGGTTGGAGGACAGAGCTCATCTGTTTGTCTCTTGTCACTTAATTTTCTGAGAAAAACCGAGTTCATTCTGTTTAGAAATACAAGGTCACTGATATTTCTTTCAGCCCCTTTTCTATCAGGAAAGAAGGAAACTACAATGGAATGTTAAAATGGGACTCTTTTGGTATGAGTTTTGGCTGTGGTTCCAAAAGAATTAAAAAAAAATAAAATGAAACAAAAGCTGCGTGACTGCCTATGCTGTCCATGCAGGGCTTGCCAAAGGAATGGTAAAATATTTTTACCACCATACAGACATTCGTACACACACTTTTTTTTTTTAAACATTTCAGCTATAACCCTGATTAAAGGGCTGAAGTTGAAGGGGGCCAGGGGAGAGCATTTCTGTCAACCAAATGGTCAAGGATGTGTGTTTTTTACAGATCAGGTTTGGGCCACCAAGGAGCAAGATAACTTGAAGCTATTTTGAATTTCTCCATACAGGCCTTCCTGGAAGGGTGTGGACTGGTGACATTTTCCTGAGAACTGCAGTCAGATTGTCCCTGCGGGAATCTCTGAGGGACCAACAAGAGTAAAGCATGACAAAGAATGCTTAACCCTCCAACTCCACAGAACACCTACGGTGTTCTAAGTCCTCCAAGTTCAACCCACCTATGCTGGGTGTCAAGACTATACCTGTGACATAAAGCTGGACCCCTCTGCCTGCCCCTCCCTGATCTGGGTCCCTCTGGAGGGCTCAGAGTCTGTGACTAGTGAGCAGAGGAGGGAAGTGGGACTGGGAGAGAGAAGGTCTGGCTGGTAGCAGAAGACCTTCTGTGGAGACACAGAAGGAGGACAGTCCTATGAAGACACAGAAGGACGATGGCCCTGTGGCACTGGCAACTTCCCCAATGCAGATGATTAGGCCTACAGGTGTTCCTGGCTTGGGAAGTGAGAAAGCCAGCTCTGAATATGGAAGGAGTCATATCATTATTATAGAGGACTGAGTATCTTGGTTATTGAAATAATACTGTTCTTGTCCCTTGGGCTCAGGGGTTCGAGACCAGCCTGAGCAAGAGTGGGACCCCATCGCTACTAAAAATAGAAAAATTAGCTGGGCGTTGTGGCATATGCCTATAGTCCCAGCTACTTGGGAGGCTGAGGTAGGAGGACCCCCTGAATCCAGGAATTTGAGGTTTCTGTGAGCTAGGCTGAGGGCATAGAACTTTAGCCTGGGTGACAGAATAAGTCTTTGTCTCAAAAAATAAAAAAAATTCTCAAATGGGGTTATTGGCATTATTGCTATTTTTGTAAAGGAGAAAGCTGATGTCACAGAGATTAAATAACTTTTCCAAGGAAATAGCTCATCTGTGCACAAATGAGGTTTGAGTGTAGGTCTGCCTGACACCCATCTGTGCTTTCCACTCCATTTTTGTCAGACTTGAGAAGACTCCAGGCACCTCAGGATTATGGGCTTTGCCCAGAAACATTTCTCTGGGGGCACAGGGAGGCAGCTGGAGACTTTGGGATCACAGGAAGAGGACAAAAGCCTTGGAGAAATGACAAGTGTTTGCATTCGATCTGAGGCCATCAGGCTTGGTGGCTGCAGGTGGCCGCAGCTACAGCAGTGGTGAATGTGCAGATTCCTGTGGGGTTTTTTGGACTTGGGCACTCGGTTGAGCTACCTTGGGAGACTTTGGGTGAGGGAGCAAGTGATTCTGAACAGAGCCCAGAGATCAGGACTGAGCCACCAGGGCAGAATGGAGTTTTCATTGTTTGGCTTCAGGCTTTGAGTAACCGTTGTGTGAGAGCTGCCTCAAAGGCTAGGCCCTCAGGGTCCTAGAGCAAGGCTGGTTCTGGGACACCCTGAGTGAGCAGGTGACTTTGAACGGTGCCCAGAGGCCAAGACTGAGCCCTGAGTCCCAAGGGCAGAACAAGGAGGTTTCATTGTTCAGCAGTCAGGGCACAGCCACTGTGGGAAAGTTACTTTGGAGGCTCAGCCCTCAGGGTCCTAGAGCAAGGCTGGTTCCAACGCGTCTGACAAGTGATCCAAGCAACACACCTTTCCTGGGATAGCCACTGCTTAGTCAAGGGAGAGGTTTGGAAAGATTGAGGTATATATATTAAGTGGGCTGAGGAGAGATTCAGGGTCCCAACCCTGCAGGTGTGAGGGCAAAGAAGTCAGCAGAGGCTTCCAGTCTCCATCTTTTACAGCTATACTGTGATTTGCATTTCATACCCCAGAAGATCACCTGTTGCCCAGGCAATATTCAGAAAGCTATATATACACAGTTTTTTCTTTTTTGGCAAGTTTGTCTATTTATTTTTTCTTTAAAAGTTTTTTTTTCTTTTTCAAATTCCCCCCCTCCCCAGATTTTTGTTTTCTTTTTTCTTCATGTTTTTTGCGTAAATATATTTTTTATTGTTGCCTTCTTTAATAATAAGGACTTCATTTTTGGTAGTTTTTCTGCCCATGATATTTGTTTTTATCCCCCAATTTTATCTCTTAAGGTCTTTTGTTTGTTTATTTTGGTTTGATTTTAGTATTTTTGTTTTTCTTCCCCATTTGGTGAAGGTGGGGTCCTGTGTCTGCTCAGGCTGGTAAAGAGCTGCTGACCTCAAGGGACCCACCCAACTTAGCCCCCTCTGGCTGGGATTTGTGGGTGTGGGTCACAGTGCCCCACTATGTACCACTTTACTTCTGTCTCTCTTTCTGTTCCTCTCTTCTTTTGGTAAATCTTCCCTTTTACTCACCCCCTTTCTTTTCTCTTTCTCTTTTTTAATCTTTTATCCATTCTTGCTCTCCACTCTTCTCATCCTTTTAGTCTTTTACCAAAAGGACACTTTGACACTTTAGGTCAGAGGCACGGTAATTTAAAGAGCAAGAGGCAGTGAAAGGAAAAAGTAAGACAAGGAAACACACAAAAAGAAAACACTCGCGAGGAACAAACAGCAGAAAAATCCTGGCAACAAGAAAAACTACACCAGAGCAACCCCCTCAAGGGATCATGAGATAGCTACTGCAGAGGATTACACCTGTAACGAAATGTTAGAAATGACAGAAGGAGAATTTAACATACAGATGGTGAAAACAATGAAGGAAATTGCTGAGAAAGTGGAAAATAACCAAAAGGAGATCCAAAAATGAAATCAAATAAGAAATTAATGATATGAAGAATACAGAAAGGATACAGCAGAGCTATCTCCTTTGAATAAAAGCAATCAGGAACTTAAAGATGCAGTGGAAAGTATCAATAACAAATTAGACCATGCAGAAGAAAGAATCTCAGAGGTAGAGGACAAAGCTATTGAGCTAACTCCAGTAGTTAAAGAGACAGGAAAAAAGAGAGAGAAAGCAGAACATTCACTGACAGAATTATGGGACTTCATGAAGTGTTCAAACATACAAGTCATAGGTATCCCAGAAGGGGAAGAACAATGCCCAGAGGCATGGAAGCCCTACAAGAGGATATCATAAATGAAAATTTCTCAAATATAACCCAACCAAAGATTCAAACACACACCGTTCAGAGGGATATTGGACCCCAGGTCTTCTCAACTCAAATCGAGCTTCTCCAAGACACATTGTGATGAACTTGTCCAAAGTCAAGACAAAAGAGAAGATTGTACAAGCTTCTAGGAGTAGGCACCAATTGACCTACACAGGCAAATCCATCAGGTGACTGCCGACTTCTCAAATAAAACTTTTCAAGCCAGAAGACAATGGTCCTCTACCTTTAATCTACTTAAACAAAACAATTTTTAGCCCAGAATTCCTGCTAAGCTAAGTTTTAAAATTGATGGAGAAATCAAATCTTTTACTGATATGCAAACATTGAGGAAGTTTGCACAAGACCAGCTCTAAGGAAATAGTGAGACTTGTTCTACATACTGACCATCACAATGGACCACCAGCAAACTAAACACCCAGAAACTAATAGCCATTTCCATCAAAGTCAATATTACCCCCAAATATCGGGTAATGTCCAATGCCTGTGACCTCTTGTATAGGTCATACACAGAGAACTATGTCTCATTTGAAATCATTTCTAAGAATCTGGATCTAATTATATATTTTCTTGTTAATTTTGGTTCCTAGAAAAGCCACCTGAAAAGCTTGTTTATAGAAAATCAGGTAGAGAATAGGTCGTGTATCTCAAATAAATGCAACGTGCATCAAAATCTAGACTCAGGGCTGCGCTCTGTTCTTAGACTTTGAAGCTGGAAAGGGCAGTTCCTAACCTTGGGGGCTCACGGTGACTGGGCAGAAATCGCTGGAGGGTTGAAAAGTCTTCTGAACCAGAAGTCAGAAGTTGTGGACCCTTGCCCACCTGCTGCCACTTCCTACGGATGTGCTCTCAGCCAAATCAAAACCCTTTCTCATTCCCAAATGTCTTTCTGTAAACTGTGAAGAGTTACACCAGAGTGAGGTGGTGTTCTTTTTTCTCATTAAACACTTTTCTTGTGTTGTCTGAAGGTCCACAGAGATGTGAGACGATGATGGTTGCTGTTGGCTGCCAGAACACATCACAGCCCCATGGAAGTTTTGTGAGGACAAAACAGCATTAGTGGCTTTTTCTTTCTTCTCTGGGAGACAGAGCTTGTGATTTATTATTTTAAAGGATATTTAGAATCTGAAGAACATTGCTGACTCAGGAGAAATGTAAAGGTCAGTGGCTGCATCTAAGCTGTCATGACATTTGAATAATTAAAAGATGGTGTTCTGGGATAGAATGTGGTCCCACATTTTAACTATTTAATGAAAATAAACTGTAAACATGCTCTGTTTTCATATGGTGAGCTCCTCAGAGCCTATTAACTGTCCAGATGGCAGGGAATAGAAGGATTACAGCAGATTTAAATTAGAGATCACCTAAATCTTCAAAACTAGACTTAAGTAGCTGCCAAAAGCATATTTTAGAGACTTTCTAAAGCTCATTAAAAATGTGAAAGGATAAGCACTTTTATCTCATTTAGGTATTTGTATTTGTATTGATTTTTTAAAATAAAATCTTCTAAAATTAAAAAGAAATTATGTAATAGTCCTCCTTCTGGGCAGAAAAAAATATGTGAACAGAAAGGAAAATAACCGTACTAATTATACTACCTGATCACTAACAGCGCTTGCTATGCCTTATTTTAGGTTTTCCCCTCATGTTTTCATGTAGAACCATTGCTCATGAACTTTGGATCCAAACAAGCCAGGTATTTCCTTCTCTGAGCTCTAGTTTTCTCACCCATAAGAAGAAATTAACACAGGACAGTCTTGAGGAGTCCAGTCTTAGGGAGTCCAGTCTTGAGGAGTCCAGTCTTAAGGAGTCCTCATAGGATATGTATTTGTCACAATGCCTGGAGCGTAATAAATACTCAATAAACATTAGCTATTGTAATTTTTTTTTTATTTTGTGAAATGGAACTTTACTGTGCCTATGGTTTCATAATCTAATGAATATATTTATGTCTCAATAAATACACAATTATTATGTCATTTTAATGATCCCATAGTTTCCAATGTACAGAGTTACCTTAACACAGTCTAACTTCTGTTATTGCTACTATAAAAATCTGTATCACACAGCCTTGAACATGTACCTATATGTATGTGGATGATTAGTTTTTCCATAATTATTGAGGAATTCCTGGGTCAAAACGCACACACATTTTGAGCTTCTGCTATACATTATGAAATTTCCTTTCAGGAAAATCGTAGGCTTAGCCCCTGTAGCTCAGTGGCTAGGGCGCCAGCCACATACACCAGAACTGGCAGGTTCGAATCCAGCCTGGGCCTGCCAAACAATAATGACAACTAAAGCCAAAAAATAGCCAGGTGTTGGGGTGGGCGGCTGTAGTCCCAGCTAATTGTGAGACTGAGGCAAAAGAATCGCTTAAGCCCTGGAGTTGGAGTTTGCTGTGAGCTGTGATGCCACAGCACTCTACCCAGGGTGACAGCTTAAAGCTCTGTCTCAAAAAAACCAAAAAAACAAAAAGAAAAATTGTACTATTCCACTCCATTCTTCTACCAGGACTGAGTATTATCATTAAAAAAGTTTTGTTTTTTTTTTCCAAAGTGGCCACTAATGAGGCTGAACTTGTGTTTCTGTGTATATATATTGTTGGTTGTTAGAAAAATTAATTGATTGAATTTATTTAATAGTGTTAAATATAATTTATAAGAGGCCATTGATTTGGACTGAGCTTCTGTACTAGGCCCCAACTGATCAAACCAAAATGGAGTCACTGATCCAAAACTAAGTTGTTTATCTGACCTTTCAAGAAATTGGGAGAGACCAAACATCAAATCTCCAGGAAGCCCAGTGTTAGCTGGCGTGATAAGAAAGTCCACTCCTCATGCGGTAGACCGTCCATAGCTGACCACCTTCCTACACTGCCTACCTCCTTAAATAGACCAAATGTCCACAGACTGGACACGCACTACATATCAGGACAGTAGGCCTGGTGCCTGGTGTTGGCCACCTCTGTATGTTGACCAGTTTGATACAGTCAGTCTTTTGAGTGGTCAACTTACACAGGTTCTACTGTATTTATATAGTTACTCTACTTATGAGTTTCAAAAATCTTTTTGGTAATGTGAAACCTTAAAATGACATTAGTAATAGGTACTCATTAAACATCTGGGTAAGATAAAATACTGAAATATGAATTACTAAGCACAGTTTAACTTTAAATAATTTGGCATCTTGTTTGTGTATGGTTTAGAGAAGCTAAATATATTTGTGTATATTAAAAATATAAAAAAATTGAGAAAACATAGTTCTCTAGATATTACGAAATAATGAATGCTGATGTAAGACATTTCTCAATGTTTGCTAGTTTTAACTAAATATTAAGGCTATTAGGAATTAAAATTATAATTAATATACTCATATTAAATATAATATGTATAATATAGAGTTATTTAAAATGCAATTAAACTAATTGAAATTGTAAATAAAACAATTGTGTATATAACGAAAGTAAGATGTGTTTGATAAGGAAAGGTATATGATACACTTTTGTTAATAAAAAAAACCAATGATCTATGTACAAGTGCTTGAATGAAAAAAAAACTAATGGATTGAAAGAAAAGGTTATAATAGGTTTGTGGAACTCTTGTCTTGAATGCTGAAAGCTGACTAAATTTATTTATAAGGTTTTATTAAAATTAACTTCATAATATTAATAGTACACTGGTACAAAAGTAGAATTTGGTTTTCTCTATTAAAATGACTAAGTTTTCTTGTAGTATTGCTCTGAAAATGTAAAAATGTTTTTCTCTTTAGAGTAATTGACTTCAGAAATAAAGATTTTGTGTTTTATCAAGATAATTTCTTGTGTTTCATGTTGTTATCTATAGGTTAACTACTTAAGAAAACTGAGTCTTAATATTAAAAAAGCTTAGTATTTTTTCACAACTACGTAACTGCACTTGCCTCTAAAATCTTTGATTGTCACTTTGATGAAATAAATAACCAAATGTTTTAAACCTTTTGACACTTTTTACAAACTTCCCCAAATCAAATTCTAAATTAAATCTTTTTGGTCTTGAATTAGTTTGGCATTTTCCAGTTGCTTCCCTGAAAAATCTCAAAGGATATGAATCTCAGAAAAATTGATATTAGGATCATTGCCTGTAACTCAGTGGTTAGGGTGCTGGCCACGTGCACTGGGGCTGGCGGGTTCGTACCGGCCCAGGACCGCTAAACAACAATGACAACTACAAAAATAACAACAAAAAAAAATAGGTGGGAATGTGGTGGGTGCCTGTAATCCCAGCTACTTGAGAGGCTGATGAAAGAGAATCACTTAAGTTTAAGAGTTTGAGGTTGCTGTGAGCTGTGATGTCACAGCACTCTACTGAGGGTGACACAGTGAGACTCTGTCTCAAAAAAAAATGGATATTATACTAATTAGGTTTATTTGATATGTAAAATTATATAGGAAGCATTTTCAAATGATAAGTGATACTGAACTTTCTTTAAGTTACATTTGTATTTTTGATCTGAGTGTTTCAAAATGTATGAGATTTCTAAAAATCGAATATTATCATCATAATTTTGGTTATTAAGTTAAAATATTGCAAGCCACAGAAAGAACCAAATTTCCTTGTCAATTTTTAGTTATAATGAACTCTCTTTTTTTTTTGGCCGGGGCTGAGTTTGAACCTGCCACCTCTGGCATATGGGGCCAGTGCCCTACTCCTTTGAGCCACAGGTGCTGTCCATAATGAACTCTCTTAAGATTTTTATGCCATTCTAAGACTTTGTCATGCACAGAAACTTATTGTTTTGATTCTTCTCTAAAAGCATTTCAATCAGCCGTGGTCCAAAATTGCTTATTCTTGAAGGAAATTCAAAGGAGAGCCTCTGACATGTACTCTTGGATGTAGGCTTCTGATAAGTTTAAGACCATGTCACTGTAGTGCATAAGAATTTCCAGAATTATAATGAAGAAACTGAAGGCTTTATTAAACAAAACTGCTAACCTAGGTCAAATAAAAAAGAATTAATTACATAGGGTTCAATGAATCGATAGGAATAATGTTTTTAATGAATTGTTATTCAAAATTAAATAAAATGATTCTTTACATGTTTTATTTTCTGGATTTAACTAAACCTGTTTTTGAAAAAGCTATTCATAATGTACAGCAATTTGGTAAAGTATACTTTTGTGAACAAAAGTTGAAACATTTGCTTTTTTCCCTATCTGATCCCTCCAGAATTTGGGAACTATTTGTGAGTTTTCTTATTCTTGTGGTAAATAGTTACTTGCATAAATTAAATAAGAAACTACTCTCTTCATACCAGGATACAAATGGAAATATTGGTTATTTTATCAAGACTTTGATGAGGAAGTCATATTTGAGAATATACATATAACGATTCTACAGGTGAAGTCTAAAGTCTACTTTAATTCAGTTTCTAAACCTTGAAAAGCATTAAAAAGTCCAAGTGGAGATTTCTTATCAAAAGTTCCAGTGAAGCAAATAAAAAGAGCCTATACGATCAATCACTATTCTTGCCGCACTTATGTAAATAATCAGGCCAAGTTTGATGAGTCTAAAGTTATTTTGCAAACAAATTTGCAAATACTTTGGTTACCTTTGAAATGATTTTAAAGGGAAAAAACTATGTTTTAGAAAAGGAAATTATAGTACACTTGTTATTAGATTGTAGCCCCGCTCAACTGTTTCTGTGTTTTTATTATCTACCTCTAGAATAGACTGGATCCTGAATTTTTCTAATTTCCTCCAATATCTAGTTACAACTCTTCAACTAAGGAAGAGAATTCTTCACTTCCTGAAGCTGAACAACTCAATGCCCATTTCAAGGAACGAGTCTCAAGTGATATGAGGGCCTCACAGGGAGTTCAGCAGACCATTGATGCATAACCAAGACATTTGGCCTGCAGAGCAGAATGAGAAGTTCTGTTCATGTGGTGAATGGCTTTTTCCAAGATGTCAGAACAAGACTCCCCATGATAATGAGACTCTTGCCTCTCTTAATTTTTCTTTGCTATGCCTATCTGTTTGGTCTGGCAGGATAATGCTGTAATTAGAATTCCACAATCAGTAACTTTTGTGAGTAACCTGATGAAGTCTTGGATCTGTCATGCCCAGGCTGCATATTGACATGACCTAAGAGATCACCCAGTGATCTAACAGCAGACTTCTACACCCACTTGTTCTAACTACTGATTTTAATTTAACTCAGTCATGGGATTGCTAGATAATAGAATTGCTGCTTCCAGGCTGAACAGGCAGGAATCTGAGCAGCTGTGGACACTTCTTATTGCACATGGAGAAATACATTGGGTCTTGCAGTGACTGACCTGCAAAAATTAACAAACAGGCAACTTGTCAAAACAGGCTGACTCCTCATCTAATTCGTTCTTTGATCTATTTAATTTTGGTTGGTTTGGTTTGTGGGGACCCTGGCTAAGAAGCATACTCCAAAATCTTGGTATTGGCTTCCTGATAGACAGGAGTCCCCCGATGAGCTGCACTCCCAAAAGTTTTAAGTGTTTGCACGCAGTCACTCACAAAACATCTACGTTGGCTTTCCAGAGTTTGCTGAAAAATCAAAGCTTTTAGATATAGATTGTTAATAAGTAAAGGTTTTTAAATTTTTTTTTAAATTTTTGAGATGGAGTCTCACTCTGTTGACCCAGTGAGAGTGCAGTGGCAACATCATACTCCTGGGTTCAAGCAATCCTCCTGCTTCAGCTGGGACTACAGGCAGCTGCACCACACCTCGCTAATTTTTCTATTTTTTATGGAAATGGTGCCTTACTCTTGCTCAGGTTGGCCTGGAACACCTGATCGCCACTGGTGCTCCTGCCTCAGCCTCCCAAAGTGCTAGAGTTACAGGTGTAAAGAAAGGGGCCTCAAGGGGGATGGGAGGAAAGCCTGACCTGCTGAATAAGGAAGTTTGCAGGGCCCATAGGAACATTCACCACTCAGCAACACTTGCCAAAAAAGGGGGAAAGAATGTGGGTATGAGGTAACCTAGGTAACAAATGACCAACAGAAAAGGCCAATTAATCAATAACAAATAGAGAAGGACACTAATGCCTAGAGGTACAGACAAGCCAAGGAAAGAGCTGCATCTAATTTCAAACGGAGAGAAAGAGGGTGTTCATACCTCTACAGGCCTCAGTATGGGTCTCTCTCAACTCTCTCTTTCATGAGAGGAACCGACTTCCTACTCTCTCTGGAAGTGCTCGAAGCTTTCTCTTTGTTCTTAAATAGAATTTCTCTTCGTTACAGATGACTTTGCTCTCTGTCCACACTGCCTGTGCCGCTGCGGTTTCACTCTCAGTTTCCACTCACTTTCCTTCCAGCACTGTCGGCCTCGGCTGAACTTTCTAGTTTAGTCGGGGAGTCAAACGAGGTCAGCTGGGTTGGAGGAACTGGGACCCCTGACCCCAGCATAAGCCACCACTCCCGGCCAATGAAGATGTTTAAATATCTTTTCATTCAAGAAGATGAATGTTTTAGGAATTCTTCAAAGTTTTTGGCTCTTTTAGGAGCATTAAAGTACCAATAAAGACTCCCCCCCCCCCGTTATATTTCTTTGATTATTTCAATAATTTTTGATAGGGGGATTAAACACAGGATAAAATCACAGAAATCATAAAATTCAGATTTCAGAAAATTACCTTTCCCTTAAGCTGCATTTAACTCAGGAGGACCAGGCTGCCTCTTTATCCTGATATGTCCTCAAAACAAATAAATCCAACCTCAAGAGTATTAACGAGTAATGGCAATCTTTACTCTGGCATTTCTCAAAGGAGTGTTAACACTTACTTTGCTTGAATTCAATCATTCATTCATTTCCTTCTGATAAGGGGTGTTAGTTTCAACGAGAATTAAAAGCTTTAGTGTGTAATTACTGCACATCTGCTGCCAGACCTGGGATTTCTACCGTACTGCTCAATGCTTTTCACCATTCACGGTTGTGTGTGTGTGTGTATTTATACATACATGTAGTTCTTTAAATTCTGCTTTTGAACCGGTTGTAGCCTCTTATTGGATCTTCATTAATTAAGGATTTAAATAAAATCTTTGATATGTTCATTTTAAAAAAATCTCTGGGAAAGGTAACTATATATACAGAAAATCACTGTCCTTGTAATGGCCTTGTTGCTGCACGTCTTAGATTTGAATCTCGACTGTGGCTACTCACTAATGTTTCACTGTGTCCTTTGTGTAACTGCCTCATCTGGGAGTGAATTACTACTAATGACTGTCAGAATTATTTTGAGGATTAGGGAGAAGATAGCAAATGTGTGCAAAAAACTTAGTATAGAAAGACGAGACAAATAACAGATGCTTGTTACTTTTAGAGAATGGTAGAATAACGGCCAATAAAAACATCTCAAGCGATTTTAAAAATAAGTAATTTAGCCAATCTATTGATTCTTTTCACCCAGGAAGGAAAGACCACGCGTTTTTCTGAGTGTTATTTCTGCCCCTCCGTGTTCTGATACAGCTTGCTCCTTAATGACAGGCTTTTAAGAAGGAAGAAGTTTCTGGCACAGGCTGTTAAGTGTATTGGTTGTTATGGAGACCACAGCCTCTGAACTAATCAGCAAATCTAGACTAATCAGCAAATCTAAACTCCCATAATGGAAGAGGCTTTCTTATTTGAGAAGGGAAAATCTACTCTCTCTGGTGGAAATATGGGAATAGGTGGGAATAGGTGGGAATAGGTTCTGCAGGTGATCATTACGATGGGAGGTTACTGATTCTCCTTTCCCTTTGGCCTTGAGGTAAGGAAGCATAAAGATTTGACTATAAAGAAGGAGATTCAGGAAAAATTCCAGTTCCAAGGCGATCATTCAAATTTGTTTACAAAATCAGGTGTAGATTACTTTTTATAATTGCCATAAATTAAAGTTTTTTGAGGAAAGATAACTGTTTCTAGGTCTTTATACTGTTTTTCTTTGAACACACTGTGATCCAACATCATGTTTTTCAAATGTTGCAAATTATTTTTCTACAATACCAGATGTGAGTTCTTTAGGTAAGAATTATATTAAACTCAGACACATTTCTCACTTAATTGTTAAATTCCAAAGTAATAAATAAATATTGTCACTTGGTGAAGTTTTCCCAAAGAAATTAGACATCAATGTCGAATTGAGAACCAGATTATTAAATCTTAACTATGTGTCGCTATTGGGCTAATGTTTTATGCTGAGGAAAAGAAATGGGGTTATTTGGGGACATTCACAGAAAGCTAAACTCCAGTTTTCAATGCCGTATAAACTCACGTAACTTCTGTGCCTTTTTTCATTTGCAGGGAGCAGTTTGTGCACCATTCCGGGAAGTGGAGATGTAACAGTAAACAGGACAAGCCTCCCTGCTCTTATGGGGTCCCAGTCTAGAGGGAAGTACACTCACACAGAGCACATAAACACACGAATAACATAATTCCAGGTTGTTGCTGTAAGTGTAAAGAAAAAATTGTCAAGATAATTACGGAAGATTTCATTTAGAAAAGGTGATCAAAGAAGACCTCTCAAAGGAGCTGAGACCTAGATCACCTGGGAAGAACATTCTCGGCCGAGACCACAGAGTTGAGAGTGAGCCTGGAGAGATGAAGGAGCAGAGAGGCCACCATGTCTGCAGCGTCCTGTGGGGGAGGGAGTAGGGACAAGAGAGCACAGGGGACAGCTCAGGTTCCCTGGGCCGTAAGTGAGGACTCTGGATGTTACTTCGTCTGTGATGAAGGACTATTAGCAGTTTTAAAGCAGGGACCATGGGATCTGATGTGCCCTTTAGGAAGAGAACTTGGAGAGCTGGGGTAGGAGCAGACAGTCAGGGGGCAAAGCTGAAAGTTGGGAACAAGGTAGGAGGCCTTGGCAGTGGTTCAGGCCGGGATGTGGCTGGTGTGGAGCAAGGGAGGTGAGGGACGTGGTCTGGAGTCTTTCCAACAAGACCTCCTGCTAGGAGGCTGCAGGGACAGGCCTCATCTGGGACTTCCATGTGAATAGACTATGGTGCTAGTACTGAACTGTGTATGGACAGGTATGGAGAGGGAAACCAAGAGTTTGGTTTTGGGCAGCGCCTGTGGCTCAGTGGATAGGGCACTGGCCCCATATACTGAGGGTGGAGGGTTTGAACCTGGCCCCAGCCAACCTGCAACAATAAAATAGCTGGGCATTGTGATGGGCACCTGTAGTTCCAGCTACTCAGGTGGCTGAGGCAGGAGAATCGCCCAAGTCCAAGAGCTGGAGGTTGCTGTGAGCTGTGATGCCACAGCACTCTACTAAGGGCAACAAAGTGAGACTCTGTCTCTAAAAAAAAAAGAGTTTAGTTTTAGACATGTTAGTGACACAATAGATACTGGACACCTGGTGGCAGAATCAGCTGGCAATTGGATATATAGTGTGGGATCTCTGGGGAGACATTATGGTTGAAAAAGCAGCTTAGGCTCCGCACCTGTACTCGGCAGCTAGGAGATGCTAGTACACCCGGGAGATGGCAGGTTCAAACCCAGCCTGGGCCGCCCAAAAAACAATGACAACTACAACCAAAAAATAGCCGGGTGTTGTGGTGGGTGCTTACGCCCTGGAGTTGGAGGTTGCTGTGAGCTGTGATGTCACAGTACTCAACTGAGGGCAACATAGTGAGACTCTGTCTCAATAAATAAATAAATAAATAAATAAAAGAAAAGAAAAAGAAAAATCAGCTTAGAGGCCATCAAAGTGGTATTTAAATCCTCAGGCCTGAAAGAGACAGGAAAGGAGAAAACAAGGATGGAAAGGAGGAGATAGATACAAGGAGAGGGGCCAGGAAGGGGCCTGGGGAGGAATGCCGGCGAGGCAGGAGAGAAGCTAGAATTATCACAACCCACTGCTTGGCACATGGTCCAGGCTCTATCCCCACTGATCTGCTGCAGGAAAGCTGGAAAGATCTGGCTCCTGCCTCGGCAGCTCATCTCCCACCACCTCTCGGCCCCAGCCTGCACTGTCACCCCACGTCTGCGCCTTTGTGCATTTGTGTCTGCGTTCCCTCTGCCCCCAGTGCCTTCTCTCCGTTCCTCTCCCCTCCCTCTTCCAATGTGTGTGATGCCTGCTCTTCCTTCAAGAGTCAGCTCTAATGGGAAACCTCTGTCTCTGGCAGGCCAGGTGGAATCTCTTCCCACCTGCACTTACTTGTGTTATAGTCTTTAACACGTTGTGTTAGGATTCTTAATTATCATTATCTTCTATCAGATTCTGAGCAAGCTGAGGGCAGGAATGATGTCTCTCACTTCAATCTCTCTTGTGCCTAACTTAGGGTCTGACAGACAATAGTTGCAACAAGTTTAAAGCTATTTAAACAAATAAATGAATGCATGATTACATTCGGTGGATTAATTTAACTTCTTAAACAACTTGAAGCTGTTCTCCCTTGATTACGTATTACCCCAAATTCTATGAGCAGGTTTTTAGTTAGTTTACCAAGCCCCAAACAAGGGGGTACAACGTGCTCAGAGATTCCTATTTTATGAATATTTTACTGAAACAGAAGATGCCTTCTGTACATATCACAAATGTATTTTTTTTTTTTTTTTGCAGTTTTTGGCTGGGGCCGGTTTTGAACCCACCACCTCCCGTATATGGGGCTGGCGTCCTACTCCTTTGAGCCACAGGTACTGCCCTCACAAATGTATTTTATACAAGAGAAACCTCCTTTAAGAGGGATTTAGAAATGTAACCATTTCACCACTACTGCATTTCAGGGATCACAGGTGTAGATGAGATAAAGAGCATACAGTGTGGTTTAGATCATTTCACAAATCTTCCCTGGCAGTCAGTGTACTTTAGTGGATTTATGTAAAATGTCCCTGTTCTTCTGAAAATACTCAAAAGATCCTGTAGAAATTATTAAGAGGTCCAATGAATTGGAATAATTTTACTGGATCACAATGCTGCTCAATCTATTTCATTTTTAACAAAGGGGCATCGTGACACAGGCACCGCCAACTTTTCAAAGCTGCCAGGCTCTTTCCTGGTGCTGCCACGTGGGTGTGACCCGGGGGTGATAGGGGCCACCTCCCTCCATGTAGTCAGACTGAGTCAGGGCTCTGCCATCTGAGTTCTGTAACCAGCACAGCTACCTGGTTTCTATTTTCATTTGCAAATGAATGGACATAGCAGGACATCAGAAGGGTTCACACTGAATGGTCATAAATACACAAAGAACTAATTTAGCCTTGGAGTCAGTGTTAAGTGCTAAAACAGAACCTATTAAATAAGAATTCAAAAAGAGGGCTTAGTTCATGTATTCATTCTTCCTGGATTTTCATAAAATTGTAAAGAGTGTCAAACCATATTTTTCAGCATGGAAAAGAACTATTTCATAAATGGACCCACATTTTCATTCATTTGTGGTCGAGCATCTACCCAGAATCCCTTGTAATTAGCTTTGTTGAGATCCATTAACTTCAATAAATACACTAACAAAGGAGAGAAAACCACTGAAAAGTGACAGAGAAAAAGGCTAAGGAAAGCAACAACAACAACAATGACAAAAAAACAAATGAAAGGATTGAAAATGCTGTCTTTAAGAACTTCACGGGACATGGGTCTCGCTCAGAGTGATTCTGGCAGAAACAGGAGCCCATACTCTGGGCAAACAGCAGTGAGAAGCCTTGTGTCCCCCCGCCCCCACTGCTGGGCACTGGAAAGGGATCTGTCAGGTAAAGCTCTGGTAAGGAGAGAATTTAGTTAGGAATGAAGAACAACTAAGACTGCTGATACAAATTCATGTAAGGAATTCAGCACCACATCCAATCACAGAAGATGTTCTCTTTTCCCCTTGAGGCTTAAATTGCTGCTGCAGGAATTTAGATTAAACATAAAGAAAATATGTTCTGATTGAAATGATTGCAAGATGTGGAAATGGGTTACCTAGGAAAGTTTTAGAATATTCTTTCTTAGCAATTGCTAAAAAAAGAACTGGTACTCAGGAATGGCTCTATGCAATAGTGAGGAACCAGACTCACAGACGATCACGGCAGAAGGCAGCCTCAGAAATCATCAAATCCAGAGATCCCCAAGCTGGTCTGCACATCACATTACTTGGAGCTCTTTTCAAAATTCTGAAGCCCAAGCACAGCCAGGACCAATAAATAAATTCACAATCTCTGCGAGTGGGGCACGAGCATCAGGATTTTTTTATGATGTGTCAATATGAGGGTTCACATAATTAGGTTGCAGTATTTGTGCTTGTACAGGAAAGTCCAAAGTCTGAGTTGTAGTTGAGTTCTTCACGTAAGAAGTGTTGATAGGTGGGAACTAATCAAGTCCCCCACTTCTGGATTTTAATTGTGTTTTCCTCTCGTGCAGGCCTGTAGTTGCTGGTCACTATTTTCATATTGGTACTGAGTATACGGGACCCTTGCTTTTTGATTCTTAGGAGAATGTTCTCCAAATCCATAAGAATCAGGCTTTTTGGAAGCTCAGCAGTTGGTTGTGATGGCAGCCAGCTTAGAACACCATAATGTAATCTGAAGTCCTCATGTTACAGATGAAGAAACTGAGGCTCACGGAGGGAAGGACTTCTCTAAGACTGCTGGGGCTGCAAGTGGTGGAAGAGAACTAGAACCTAAGTTTCTTTACCCAACACATAGGGCATGTTTAACCAAGCAAACAAACAAACAAAAAACCCAAATAGTCTGGGTGTAGTGGCTGCTCACCCTGGTAACCCTAGCACTCTGGGGGGCTGAGGTAGGAGGACCGCTTGAGTGCAAAAGTGTGAGGTTGCTGTGAACTATGACTCCAGGGAACTCTACCCAGGGCGATATAGTGAGACTCTGTCTCAAAAAAAGAAGAAGAAGAAGGAAAAAAAAACCCAAACAAACAATATATTGTATAAAATTAATATGTTATCATTATAGATAATTCTTAAAACTACATTATTGAAATTGCCAGTGAAAGATAACAATTACTCCATCTCACCACCCAGAGATAAGTTGCTGTGACCTTGCATTTCCTTCTTTTCTCAAAGTTCTCACGTTCGTTTTAATTTTTGTGAAAGTTAACATCGCCCCTTCTGAGAATGTCAGTAGCTTTCTGGAATCCTGGGGCACATGTCTGCCCTTGCTTCCCCTCCCTCCAGACACAGGGCTTCAGGCCCCATCTTTCCTGACACTAGATTTAGCCTGAGAGTTGAAAGGGTGGGGGATGGACTCTGGAAGTTCTTCCTGAGTAACGCAGTGGAGACCAGGCATGTGGAGTCCCTGGCACACGAGTCTGATGGGACCCTGGACTAGAGGAGCAGTACGGTGGAGCCACACCTGCTGCTGCCCCTCTGGCCACCCGCCTCGTCACGTTCTGGAGCCTTCCTTGCCTGGAGAAGGCAGGAGCTCAGACTTTACAGTAGTCTGTGTGTGTTTGAGCGTGTATGTGAGCATGTGTGTATGTTTTCTTTCCTATCCCCAGCAACCTAAAGGATGAAAATGTATTTTTTTTAATTAAAAAAATTTTTTTTTTTTGGCCGGGGCTGGGTTTGAACCCACCTCTCCGGCATATGGGGCCAGTGCCCTACTCCTTTGAGCCACAGGTGCCACCCTTAAAAAATATTTTTTTTAAGACAAAGTCTAGCTCTGTCACCCAGACTGAAGTGCAATGGAAGGATCACACTCTCTGCCACATCCAGCTCCTGGGCTCAAGTGATCCTCCTGGCTCAGTGTCCCAAATCTATCATTTTGAACAGAGTTATATCTTTATTATGTGATGCAAATGATCATTGTAATGTGGTAGATCCATAAAATTAAACTTCACTAATTAAAGAAATAATTCTTATTTTGAAGACCATATTGTATTACTTCCTCTCGGCTAGTTAAAACTACAATCTCATTTATGAAGTGTCTCTGAAATCTGATTCTCACCATTCAGTGTCTGTTCCTGATAGGTAGAAAACAAATACTACAGTGTGAAACCAGCTCATTTTGGAAAGACTGTCTTCAGAAGCGCATATCATAGACAAGGAAATAGTCTTTCCTTGTCTCTCTCTCTCCCTCCCTCCCTCCCACCCTTCCCTCCCTCCCTTTCTTTTCTTTCTTTTCTCTCTCTCTTTCTTTCTTACTTTTGAGACAGAGTCTCATTCTGTGGCCCTGGGGAAAGTGACCTGATATCCTAGCTCACAGCAACCTCAAACTCCTGGGCTCAAGTGATCCTCTTGTCTCAGCCTCCCAAATAACTGGGACTATAGGTGCCCACCATGATGCCCAGCTAGTTTTTCTATTTTTACTAGAGACTGGGTCTTGTTCTTGCTTAGGCTGGTCTCCAACTCCCGAGCTCAAAGGATCCACCTGCCTCAGCCTTCCAGAGTACTAGGAAAGTATTACTGGTGTGAGCTACTGAGCCCAGCTTGGAAGTGGTTAACTTTAAATGTATGAGGACAGTCTGGAAGTATCTGGCCATGTAATATGAAAAACAGTATTAACAAAGGCTGGGCACCTTCTAGACAGCCTCATCCTCAGATCATTCTGAAGAGTGTTTTTTATTCACCTTGGGAGCTATATAAATGTCCTTAATAAACACTTTGCTACCATTCCAGAAACATGTCTGGGTTTAACTGAGGGAAACATACACTCAGACTAGTTTTCCTCATTCTGTGAAAATGAAATATTTTTTTTTATGGATAGCTTGAGCTATCTACCTCCCTCTGCAGTTATATCTGCATAGTCACTTCAAAGACACGAAGAATGCAGAGATAGAACATTCGGCCATTCACTCTGCTGTGACTACACAGGCTTTTGGATATAGGAAGTGACTAGTGTCTAATAACCATAATATTTTGACTTTGACACTTGACTGAAGGTTATTTATGTTTTACTCTTTTGATACAAGGTAACTAAGGTAGGACATCCCTATAAATCTTTTATTCTCAGATTTAACCATGTAACTCAGCTTTTTGTAGGAGATTAAATTCATTTCCAATTATTCCCCCACTTGGCTCATGTATGGTATGGATAATTTATAGGTATATTTTAATACTCCTGGGGTCTCTTTCCATGCCTCCAACACTCTCAGTCCAGTAAAGGTGGCAAAAATCAGGTGTTTAACTCAAAGATTATTATTATTATTATTATTTTGATAAACTGGGGGATAATAATATTCAACATTACAGGAAGTGTTATAAAATATTGATGATTGATTTACATAGTGCAACAATGCTAATAAGAAGCTGGAAGTTGGAGCATTTCATAGAAATAGAATTATATTATTCCTCCCACAGAAAGAAAAATTTTTAATAGCAACCTCTCCTAATAGTAAAAGATAATGAGAGAGAGAGAAAGTGAGAGAGAGAGAGAGAGAGAGCGAGAGAGCGAGAGAGAGAGAGAGAGAGAGAGAGAGAAAACACACCTATTTAATATTCCTACAAGCCACACTTCACTTAGCATATCAGAGCTGGAAGGTGCCTGTGGCAGAGACTGTTCCTGACAATCAAAACGCTCTCTCTCCTTTCTTCAGTGGTGATAGAACTATGGCCATTTCTTAGCCTCCCTTGAAGTTTGGGGCCAGGGGCGGGTGGTGGTGTGGTGTGATTAACTAGGCACCTGCCAACACGCGAGGAAATGAGATCTGGGCAGAGCTCATGGGAAACTGGGAGCCCCCTCAAGCTCTCTTTTCCTTGGCAGGGAATGGAGAAAGAATTGACCAAGCAGAGTGGTGAAGCACATTTTTCTTAGTAAAGCATCCCAAGAATGGAAAAAACAAATATCCAGTGCATTCAATACTAATATGAAACCAACAGAAAAACAAGTACAGACCCGTAGGCGAGAAAAACACGAGTAGATTTAAGTGTGCGTGTGGGGGGAGAGGGTAATGGTGTTGCTCCCACCTAACGGGCCCAATGTAAGGGCATATGGCACACTTCCTGGGGGAGGGGCACAACTACACCAGGGACTGTACCTAACAGACACAAACATTGCAACCTAATTTTTTGTATTAAATTGCAAGGTCTGCTAAAAAATAAAATAAGAATTGACCATGCAGATGAAGATAACACCCGAGGGATGGAGGAGAAACAAGTTGCAAGGAACACGGAGCCTTGAACGATGGCTGGGGTCAATCTGCTCACTAGTCTGCATCTTTTATGTTGCACAAAAGAAAGAAACTATTTTGTTTGAGCAATTGCATTTTGGGGAATCATTTATAGCCACTAGTGTTATCTTTACTACTAATTGGACCCTGAACATCATCAATACCAGTTTCCTAAACTTGAGTCATTTGATCCTAACTTCATAACTTTCATCATTTTTGTACTTTCCAACTTACTTAGTATTATTTTGTAATTAATACAGTTCTTTTACTTAAATAGGCAAAGTCTGCTCCAGCTTTGTTTAAATTATGTCTGTGACAATCCCCAATTTGAAGTGTTAATTCTATTTCTTAATATACATATGTGTACATTGTTTAAATAAACAGTTAATCTGTTTTCCACATCTCATAGAGCAAATATGTGAAAGCCAATTTAATTCAAATCACTCATCTTACCAGTCAGAAGGCTGAGGCCTAAATGCCATATTGTTAAGATTAGAACTCGGATCCACGTCCAGCTTGCAACTTTTCTAACATATATTATTGTGCTACTTTGCTTTCTTCATGTAAGTTTAATACGTGTATGTGAATCCTGGGCACAGAGCCTTCCAATAAATGGTTTGAACTACTTTAACCTACAGTCTCACTGCTCTCTGGAGAATCTCTTCGAAGAGGACAGAATACAAATTATTGTCCTGGTCCTGCCAGTGGACAAACAGAAGCGCAGAATAGTCTGTAACTGCTCAAGGCTGGCTCAGAATTTATATCTTTTCATGTCCACCTTCTTCTCCACTTATTTGCTCAGTACGTATTTGTTGATTAAAAGGGCAACATTACTAATAAACTAACAGAAAAATAAACTATGTAGCAAAAAAGAGAAAAAGGAGAAAACTTATAGCACACAGCTGTCCATTTGAAGAGAAAGATCACAGCCTGGTAACTGTCTCTTTGTTTAATTAACCACCTGGGGCTTAAATTGTTTTATTTGAGAGTTTGTTTCGTTTCATAACACTTAAATAGACCCTAAGCAAATAGAAGGAGCCCAGACCCCCAGTTCCTGCCAGCCCCACACTGCAAGGAGATTGATAAGCCAGCATTGTAGAAAAGGAAAAAAAAGACACAGCCAGTTCACAGCCCTCTAGTGTTAGCAGCTTACGCCCTGAAAGTCCCTAACCTCTTAGCCTTGGGACATGTCTTTCTTTCTTTTATGTACCCTTTCCTCACTCTTGGAAAAAGTAAAGTTTTAACTTCTTTCTATCCTAATCTTTATGTCAAAAATTCTTTCTCAACCCACACTCTGAGTCCCCACCCTAACACCTATGAGATCGTATCCAGAATGCATATCCCAAATTTCTCAGATTCAGAGTTCAGAGAATTTTCCAAGCTACTTTTTGACCTGGAGCTAGTCTACACATCTAATCATCTAGAAGACTGATTTGTGGGTGACTGAGGTTTTGTGAGAATTGGTCAAGTTAAAGATTTTATTACTTTGAGATTTCCACAATGAATATAGAAGGACAGTGAAAAACAAGGCAACTACTCATAACTCTGACCTGAAAAAATCAGAGGTGGGCTCTAAATATCTCTCTTCCTTTTAAAACATAGATTTATCTAAGACTATCTTACTTTACACTTTCTTCCCATCCTCTCTTAGGGCTCATCACAAGCCACTTATAATTGTTCTTATCCATACTTCATATTGCTCTAAAAAAATCAAATTTTATTTAAAACAGAAGGAAATCTGATCAACATGAGAGCAAAGGAAGTTCTGCCAGCCTCCCTATGGACTCGCAACACAGCTAATCTTTATGTGATCTGTGTGCTTTAGACTCGGGAAGCAGGTTAGCTAAGGCGACAGGCTAAGATTTAGGAAATCTACATCTTAAACAGCTGACATCAAGATTCCCTTAATATTGCCCCCCAAAATGTTTTAACAATGTCATCAGAAGATTTTTCTCTTTTTTGGATATGGAATCTAAGTCAGAATGATTTAAGTAGCATTCAATCCATTAATCTCTTCCACCTGCTTCACAGAGGTGATAAGACTGTCACAAAAGGAGATACAAGGGGTGCTGGAGACAGATAAGCATCTTGGCAGGAGGGCACCCAAGCCAGCAGTTTCTTGTAAGCAGCTCAAGAAGCCAATCATTTAGCATTTCTGAGGAGCCTGCAGTATATGTACACTAGGAACAGCTTCCAGTGAAAACAAAGTTTCTATATGGGAAGCAGTTTTAAGTTTCTGTCCCTGAAGCTGGGTTTAAAAGCTGTGTTGTTCTGAATATGGCACCTCCTAGTTAAAGAAAGATTAAAAAGTTACTATCTTAGCCTGTTTAGGCTGCCATAACAAAAATACCATAAACTGAGCGGCTTACAATCATCAGAGAAGTCCAAGATCAAAGCTAGCAGACTCAGTGTCTGTAGAGACCTGTTCCTCATTGACAAGGGTGCTTCCTTGTTGTGTCTTCCTGTGGCAAAAGGGGTGAGGGAGCCCCCCAAAGTCTCTTTTATAAAGGCACCTATCCCATTCATGAGGGCACCACCCTCCGGACCTAGCCCAAGGCCTCATCTCTTAATGCCAACTATTGGGGATTAGGCTTCAACCTATGGATTTTGGGGTGGGGGGGGGCACAGCCACCCAGAGTGTAGCAGTCTGAATGTTACTTGTATTTCTAGAACAAGGAATTTTACCAGTTAGCACCGAACTCTTTCACTGTCCGTTTTCTTGTAACAGTCATTACCAATTTACTGTGATTTTTTACAAAAAATGCTTTTGGAGGAAAGTTATCTTGAGGGCTGTGTCCTTTGCAATAGGACATAGAAATGGAAAGTCAGAAAGCTGCTTTCGATGAAAATAGTTACGAAGAGAGGTTAGGTCTAGGAACCGTGCAGAGGAAAAAGCAAGCCCCCACCCAGACTTTTGTGAAGGAATGAATGGAGTACCGCTCAGAAGTTGGGGAACAGTCTGAAAAATTCTAATCAGAATGAATGAAGGCTCTGTTTCTGTGCTGCAAGGGGAGTTGTCCCATCTTTGCAGTACTGAAATGAATTAGGGACTGAGATGAGGGAGAGAGTGGTGGGCAGGGGGAGGCTGGAGGCTGTGAGCACAGTGACCCCAAGGTTCTCTATTGCATGTATTAGCTCCTCCCCACACATGGCAACTTCTAACAACAGACATTTACCATCTCACTCAGTTTCTGAGGGTCAGAAATTCAGGAGGAGCTCAGCTGGCCAGCTCTGACTGGGGACCACGGCTGCCATCAACATAGTTCTGCAGGGTCTAGAGAATCCGCTCACGTGGTTCGTTCTCGTGGCATGGACAGTGGCCTTTGTCCCTCACTGGCTGTGAAGGAACAAAGCCGAAGCCCTGGGCTCCTCCTGTGTGGGCTGCCAAGGGTCTGCATGACACGGCAGCGGTGCTTCCCCAGGGCAGTGACTGAGGGAGAGCAGTGAGGAGGACACAGTATTAGGACCTTTTATTCCCTAATCTTCGGAGTCACACACCAAGACTTCCACTTTGTTGTCTGTTAGAAGTGAGTCACCAGGTCCAGCCCTGCTCAAGAGGAGAGGAATTGAGCTCTCATGTTTTGAAGGGAGTATCATAGACTTTGTGGACATTTTAAATTACCACAAGTGACACCCAAGTAAAACCCAAAGGGAAGAGAATCAGTGGACAGGAAGACTTCAGAGCTCTGGAGTGTTAGGCTCTTATTAAAATTTAATGGGATTATCCAATTAGCCCAAGGATTTAAACTTATGCTCTGTCTTCCTGCTTCTGACGACTGGACTGCACTTTCCTTTGCCCATACGTCCTCATTTCTCTCATTTACATAGTTTATTGTTCCTTTAAAAAATTTGCTCATAAGAATATCTCCCTAGGGTACAAGTAGAGCTGTGAAAACATTGCTTAAAATGCATGAAGCATGCATTATAATAATATTGGAGCTAAGCAGAACATGACTTTGATTCTAGGGGCAAAAAGTTCATCCTTTGTTAGTAAGTTTGTTATATATCTTAAGCACCCATTAGGGAAGAAATGCTTAGAGGAAATAAATATAGTGGAATAATAAATGGTTAATTTGTTCATTTATTTATTCAGCAATTTGTCGGTGCTGGGAACGTGAAGAAGGATGAAAGACAGTCCGAGGCGTCAGAGGTCATGGTCTGGTGGAGGAGACATAAGACACCCATAATAACTACACCACGTGGCAAGCTTGAGTGAGGGCCTGGTTTGTACATATCTGCCATTCTTCACCTTCATTACTCCTTTAGGATAAAGGTGGGCTTATTCCATTTTCTATTGCTGGCCCCCAGCGCCAGGAGACGCTTAAACACGTCTGAGGAGTTTGTTGCTAAATTCAATTTACTCTAAAGGTTGAGGCACTTAGACACCAGGTAAACACAAAAACAGATACTGGCTCATGTCCTTCCCTCCCTGCTAATGGTGACAAAGGAGGTATTTTTGCTTTGTGGCTGCAGGTGTGCTGACTTCCCAGGTGACCTTCTCTGTCCTCTGCAGATGCAGCACAGTCCTCTGTAGGGATCTCCACTCCCCAGGGGAAGCGTCGGCCCCACTGGGCTCTGGGAGCTCCTTCCCAGCTTCTGTGCTGCAGCTGACGGTGCATTTAGGCTGCTGGCTATGAGGAAACCCTGTGAGGAGGCTCCTTTTGCCTTTGTTCAGGGAAGATGAATTTTTTTTAAAAAGCTCAGAACAGAAATAACCATCTCTTTCTCCTAAATTTACAATACATTAGGCAGAGATAAATCTGTGGGTGATTTTTCAATAAAATGTAAGGTGTGGAGATAAAAAGCCCCACCTGCACAATGTTTACCAGACCTAACAGTTGAGCAATGTCAGCCTTTGCACAGGAGCAGGTTCCCTGCTCATCTACCATATGCAATAAATCTGAGTACGGCCTTAGCTGTATTTTCTCCAGGGACGGATATTGTATTTTAGGGCATGTCAGGTAAAACATGAGTCAAATTGCACGTTGTCAGGTGTTACTTAGTACAAGTGTGCAAGGTGGACAGACTGAATTCCTCACAGACCTTCCAACTCAGGGTAAGGTGCCCAGTCAGGTGAATGTCTACGTGACCATCCCTGCACTGGGTAATCAGCAGTGCAGGCAGCTGAGACCATCAACTAGTAGCTTAGGCTAAAGAAGCTGAGATGTCTGTCTGAGGAGATGGGACTTGCTATCCCCCCACCTCCTGTCTGCCTCTTCAGATGTCCTACCATGTTTACCCTTTATTCAACCTTGGGAGGGGCTATAACCTCCTCTCTCTCATTCCTAGCTTTGATTGCTGATTACTGATGGCTGTGCGACCTTGCACATATACTCTGTTAGCTACCCAATAAAAAGACTCCAGGAAACAAGACAGCGGCTACATCGTTCTCATGCTGCCACCAGGCACATGAACAGGGTATGCCCTTCCAGGCTTCTGGTTTCATGCACTAAGTTTGGTGTAAGTTTTGTCCTTTCCTCCACCCTGTCTCCCTTGTTGGTCACTGTCCCAGGTTGGAGTCTACTACACTCTCAACATACAAGTAAAAATGAGTTCATACCATACCAAATATAATGCTACTCCACAGTGGGACTGGTTGGAACTACCTGCATTCTTATAAGTGCATCCGCCTCACTGACATTGAGACCAAGACAAGTCAAGCACAGTTCCAGGCAGAAATCTGTATGGCATAGTCAGAATTATTTATGTCAACTATAAAATGAAGATAGTGTTAGTTAGAAAGTCATATGGCACTTTTATGTACAACAACAGATAAGAGGAAAGAAGTGTCACCCATATTAAGGGATTATGAATCATCCATTCAAGAAATACTTAAGCGTGTGCTAGGTACCCGATAGAGTTCTAGGTATCGAGGTACTGTGGTAAACAAGAGCAAGGCCCCTTTTTGCATGGAGGTTACATTTTGAAATAGAAAGACAGGTAACAATCAGACAAATAAATGAAAACAAATGAGAAAGGACCTAATGATAAATATGAGGATGAATGACAAAGCCCCAAAGCTATGATGTGATAGCAACCGAGCGGCTAGGTTCATCTTTTCTGAAGCATTGGCACTCCAGCTAAAACTTGAATGCAAGATGGAACCTGTCACCCGATCTGGGGGCAGAGTGCTCCCCACACAGGGAAAAGAAGGTGAGGACAGTGGGCAAGGAACTTGGTGTGGGAGAGGAACCACAGGAAAGGCTGTGTCCCTGGAACTCGGCAAGGGACTAAGGAGCTGGAGAAGGAGTCGGGAGGGGATCAGGTGCCCAATTGTGAGGCAGCTGATAATAGCAACAACAAAAAAGGAATAGAATGTGAAATAGTAGGAATGTTGGAATCAGATGATATAAAAATACAAGGCAGAGCTTTTGGGAAAATGCAGCTTGCTCCAGGAATGGTTTTCATGTGTATTTCACTAGTTTTCAGAACTGTCTCTGAGGAAGGCAATTTACAGTGCCGTTCTTCACTTAGCTTGAAATGAAGAATAAAACACTTTTAGCTCCTTTAAGAGTCTTACATGCCACCATAGTGTCTATAACTTGCAATTTTCCCCTTGATTAGTGACATAATACATCTTTATGAAAGAACATTTGGAAAATACAGATAAGCCAATAGAAGAAAACAATCACTCCAAATCCAGCCACCTGAGAATAACATGTGGGCACAGGTTCTGCTGTGGTCTGAATATGTGTCTCACCCAAATTTACATGTTGAAACCTAACCCCAAGGTGATGGCATTAAGAGGTGGGGCCTTGGGAGGTGATTAGTTCAGGAGGGCAGAGATCTACTAATGGGATTAGTGTCCAGATAGAAGGCATCTGAGGGAGTCTGTCAGTCTCTTTTGCCCTTTGCCATGTGAGGACACAGCAAGAAGGTGCCATCTGTGAGGAACAGGCCCTCGCCAGACAGTGAGTCTTGTATGCGCCTTTCATCCTGCAGAACTGTGAGTAATACATTCCGATTGTTTATAACCCCCCTGCCCCCATCTAAGGTTATTTTGTAATAGCAGCTTGACTGAACCAAGACAGACTCTTTGTGTTCATACAGTGAAGTGGATCAGAATCCAGAAACTGAGTCTGGGTGAGAATCATGGCTTATCAACCTGCTTAATGTGGGTAGTTCACTGCTAAATCTACCTTAACTGCTTATATGTGTAAAGGCCAAATGATTGTGCAATGTCTTTAAGTTCAGATTTCTCATCTGCAAATGGGGATAGTAATGTAACCTTCTTCACAGGACTGTGGTGAGGATTAGGTGAGATAACCGGTGTAATGACCCTGATTCAGTGCCTTGTTCATAGTGCATTCTCTAATATGCTAGCTGTTATGCTATTATCATTTTATGAAGTTAGGACCATATTGTAAAACTATCAGTATATAAGCAATTATTTCAACTATCAGTAAACATTTTCACATGATCGTATATATTTCTCTATGATGTTGTTTTTAATAGTTACATAGCATTTTGCTATACAGCTGTAATATAATTCAGTTAAACTCTCTATCATAGAACACTTAGGCTTTTCTCAAATTTTCACTATTTTAAAAAACTCTATAGATAAAATATTGCAAACTTTCATGATTACTTCTCTAGCATAAATTCTAAGAAGTGGCTGGCTCAGGAGCACTGATGCCCATTGTTATGTCTTCTGCTATGGACTGACAAAATACTCTGGGTAAGAATAGTATCAGGAGTCAATGGTCTATGTGTGTGTGAAGCTTTGGAGGTACGATTTCCCATTGGCTCAGTGTAAATCCTTTGCCTCCTCCCTCCCCCCTGGTTTTATCTACACCTGTTCATACTTTCTGGTTGCCATCATCTCTCCTCATTCCCTCGGGGAAGATTTTTGGTACAAATTTCTGGTTAAGCATATTTGCTTACAGGTTTTGATTTGCTGTGAATATTGTACTTATAATTCTTTTCATTCAATCTCATAGGCTTTTAGTGTATTAGAAATCCAAGTCCTTCAATTTATAGACGAAATGAAACTAAAGTAGAGGGAACAAGTGAGTTTTCCAAGTTGGTCCTCTGGACACGGCTATCATTAGACAGCTAGTTAAAGCCGGCTCATTTCTTTACATGTAGTAGCTATTCAGTAGTCAGTACCTGTAGGTAGCCAGTCTGCTGAAAGAATAACTAGTTGAAGTAATTTATAGTCTCTGAGGATTTTGTAGCTGAAAAGGACCACAGAGATGGGGAAACTGAGGCCTAGATTGGTTAATGAGATTATGTGGTTATGTAGCTACGAGTGACAAGTTGTAATAACAGCTCAAGTCTCAGAATAGACAAAGAGAGCCAGGAAAAGATGTGGCTTGCTGGGGTGAGGTGGGCATCACAAAGAGAAGGGATTAAACCAATTCTTTCTTGCTCCAGAGAGCAAAACCAAGACCAAACAAACCTGGAAGTTGCTGGTAGTTAATTTCAGCATACTATAAGAAAGAACATTTTGATGTTTAGTACTGTCCAAAACTGAAATGGTTTTCCTTGAAAAGGAGTTATCCCCAACTAGAAGAGTTCAAATAGAAACAGAGTAATAACCTGCCAAGTATTTTAATTTTAATTTTTTTAGTTTATGTGCCTGATAGGAATAGATGACTTCTATGTTCTCTCTACCAAAATTAAGATTAACTAATTTTGTGAATACAAATATCTGATAGTTATTTTTCCTCATTGATCTGTTACTTTCTAATTAAGTCTTTGAATGTGAATTCATTACCTTTCTCATAAATGGAAGCAGGTAAGTTTTAATGTCTTTACTGACCCAAGATTCCCTTTTAGTGCTAATTCAGTGTGCTACACACAGTGGGAGTTCAAAAGATAAATTTAAATTAGCTCTTATGTTTGGGAAACTTACATTTAAAATAAATGGAGCTACAGGCTCCATGCATTTGAACAATTTGATTGAACTCAGCTGGTCTCAACCCAATATATCAGTTGGTCATGCTCAAGAGCTCAAGAGCTCTAAATATTCATTAACTTTTTTTTTAATTAAAACAAGGTTAAAATTAAAGAATAAATTTGGTAGATTGTATAATGAGGTAAGTACTCTCTTCTTGGGGTTCTGAATGATGATATGAAATTATGGCTGGAATTCTTTCCCAGAATTGAAAGAATCCTTTCAATATTAAGCTGAAAATAGAAATTTTTTTTTATACTTCAAGCATAGAGTTCTGAAAGACCACCCATCGTATAATCATTTCATCCAAATTCTAGGAAAACAAGCCACATAAGTGAACCACATTCCAAGAACACTTTCCATTTGCAAGATTTCACATCAGTAACAGAAATGGAGGTTCCAACAAGTTCATTCCTGAGATTGGTGAAAAGCTCCACTCTCAAACAGCAATCTAGCAAAGCTCTGATGTGCATCAGAGATAGCGTCTGGGACCACTCTGTGAGCCAGGAAGGAAATGCATGAAAACAGCAAAAGCTGCTTTTGCTCTGTTTGGGATTTTTAAGGGCTTCTCTTCCTTCTTTTTCCTCTTCTCTCTCTATCTCTCTCATTAGGAGGCTAAATATTGAAATCCATGTTCTAATCAAGTAGTTCATTTGAATAATCAACAATGTTTCAGACACTCTTAATAATAAAACGACTCAAGTTCCCCCCAGTTAGGAAAGTATCCAGTATCCCAGGGACAGTGAGACTTGCTATGTCTCAGACATTGCACCAGATGCTGGAAAGAGAAAGACGTGAGACGTGAACTTTGGCCTCCAGGGGCCGAGCAAACACACGGCACCGGCTCACCACGGAGTCCAGACTCCACTTAGAGTTATTTCTGAGCCGGCACTCCAGACAGTCATTGCTACAGAATTTCTCACAGAACTGGCATAAGAGGTGACCTCTACTCGTCATTTAGGTGGGAAATCAAATGTTCTTTGTTAACAAGTCTCTTTGTAATGATCATAATCATAGTTATTTCATGTCTGTAAGTCAAGATCCGTTTTATTGGACCCTGCTGAAGTTTGATGTTTTTGAATGTCAGAAGCATAAAATGGAAAAAAACTAATTTTTAAAAGAAGTTACCTCCACTGCTGCTTTTGCCCTTTCAAATTCTTCTTCTAAGGAGTGGTTTCTAGAAAGCAATGCACTTCCCCAGCGATGTTCTTTGGTCAGTCGAGCCTGAAATAGACCAAAAATAGGGTCTTATGATATTGGAATCACAGGATATAAAAATACAGGTATTTTTTTCTTTATCCATCTCACCTCCCTAGAGTTTAAGAGACAGTCACCTGTAATTGATGACATTTTTGGAATATTTTGCAGCCATGATGTTGCCTAAACTGGGATGGTGTCAAAATGTGAGTGAGCGAGTCTGCAGCGCCTTCCAAGAGCGTGTCTCAGCCCTGGATGTATTAAAACCAGTCTTCAGGTTGTACCACCTAAATAACCTATTTTAATTGTTCTAGATTTCAGGTATTGATATTTTAGTAAACCTCCCCAGATGAGAACTAAGATGTATAAGGATTTCCCTTAGAAGGCTAGATCTAGGAGCTGCCATTCAAGTTTTCAGTTTGTTAGGAGGGCCAGCCCCAGGTAAAACTATCAAAGCTGCAGAGATAGAGGTGTGGCTTCTAGGCTTTTCTCCGTATGTGCGCAGAAGATACTTCTGCTGAATTCTGATTCCTTTGCCTTCCTCTCTTGGCACGGTCTTGTGTCTCATTTCTCAGGATATTTCTCTCTGTTAAATAATAAGGAGTCACTTAGATAAAAATCATATCTGTTAAGCCAAATGCTTTGCCACAATTAACAGGCAACATGATACAGATCTTAACTTAGCTAAATGCAAATTTTCTCAGAGGCCACCCTGCCCCAGAGCCTGCTGTAATTTAAAACATGTTATTAATTTTTAATTTCACAAAAATTGAAAACTTTCTTTTTGAAAAACTCAATCATGGAAAACAAGAGTTATAGCACTAGACCTTTGCAGTTACATAAACTTTATGCATCTAGAGTCACGTGTATAGTAATGTGTCCCCCAAATAAAATTGAAACATAAATATTATGCTGTTCTGCAACTTACTGTTTTTCTGACTCAATGATATACTCTGGAGAGTTTCCACATTTAGTATGAATGGATGTACCTCATTCTTTCCCAAGAGATTTCCCAGTAAGGAAATCACTGTAGTTTGCTCAAATCCCTCTTCATGGACATTTAGGTCATTTCCATTTTTCTCCATAATCTGTTTTCTTGTTCATCTCCCTGCCATCTTGTGGGGTCCACAAGAGCAGGGATTTTGTCTGGTAACCCTTGTATTCCTAGCACAGGGCCTGACCAGTGACAGGAGCCCACGTGTGCCTGGAGGCTGCAGGATGAGGGTTACAGTGGGGAGACAGTAGGCCTTGGGGACTGGAGAAGAGGGGCCGGTGGAGGGAACCTCCCAGCCCTTTTACTGCAGGGAGGGCATGATGGGTGACTTCTTGGCCCATGTGTTAGATCAGTGGTTCTTAACCTTCCTAAAGCCGCCACTCTTTAATACAGTTCCTCATGTTGTGGTGACCCCCAACCATAAAATTATTTTTGTTGCTACTTCATAATTATAATTTTGCTACCGTTATGAATCATAATGTAAATATCTGATATGCAGGATGCATTTTCATTTACAACAGTTTGCTACATTTTGCAACAGTATGTGTAAAAAGCCAATTGTCTGTGTGAAGATTAAGACTGCATCTTTCTCACCAGATCAGAAATTCTTGGACAGTCTTTGCAAGAGCACAATGAAGATCACCTTCCACAGCAAGTCTACTTCTGTATTTAGACTTTTTTTTTTTTAATCCACACAAAGTATAGGTCATTTATTTTCCTTCTAGCCCTAGGTTCAGTATATGGATGGCTTCTCTTCACCTTTTGGATTGATAATTTTCTCCAGGTTGCTGATGATGATATAATAGAGCTCAGCATAGAAGGCCCTCCGGCCCAGCACCATGGCCCTAAGCTCCCCATACACTGCCTCATCTCCTTGAAGGCCTTAGCCACAGCATCCCCACGTTCTGAGAAGTAC
>CAUYQV010027429.1:0-14352 GCA_963574575.1 Galagoides demidoff | reverse complement strand
CAAGCGAGTCTCCTGCCTCCGCCTCCCAAGTAGCTGGGACCACAGGCGCCCGCCACAACACCCGGCCATTTTTTTGGTTGCAGCCATCATTGTTGTTTGGCGGGCCCGGGCTGGGGATTCGAACCTGCCACCTTAGGTGTACGTGGCTGGCGCCTTAGCTGATTGAGCCACAGGCGCTGAGCCATGCCCTCCTCTTTTATGGAAGAGAGCTCTGTCTTGTGATTGACAATATGCTTCCAGAAACCATTCGTCTTTTCTTTCATGCCTACCACATTCTCTCATGTTTCAGTCAAGAGAGCGAACCGGGTCTGATGCTCAGAGCAGGGCCCACCTGTCTGGCACTGCCAGTTCTGCCTGATTTATTCAGAGATGGAGCTGACTACCCTAAATATCTTCAGTCCTAGGAAGTCCTTGTCAATGCTGTGATCTGTACATGCCTTCAGGGAAGCATCCGGGAGACCCAGCCAAATCAGGTGTCTTCCCTTACCTGGATGAAGCGAGAGCAGGGCTCAAGCTACAGGATGGCTGCAGGGCCTTTGATTGTAATGAGGGGTGAGGAATTCTGTTGCGACCACAATTCCCTTCCTGCACTCTTCTCTACACTGTGTCATTTCTGAGATTTCCTACTTTGTTGTCCTTTTAAAGCTTTACAGCATGAGATAGAAGAGAGATTTCAATCGTAAAGTATAAAGGCACTCTGCCACTTTTATCTTCACTGATTCAAGTCAGCACATGTCTAAAAACTTTTCTATTATAGAGCCTGCATTTTAATGGATTATTCTGAAAAGTGCCCATTTTCCTAATTATTTCAGAATTATGTGGACAGTAATTACCATCTTCCATTAGCAGCACTAGAGGTGGTTAGGACAAATTTCGAATGCATCCAGCAAGGGTTTTACACTAATATGTCTGCTTCATTAACTTCAATCAAAAGACAGCAGTGGATCCTCATAGCAATAAGTTTGCTTTGATACATTCTCATCAAATATTGATCTGAATAGTCTGTAGGAGTGCTTCATCAGGCTGTGTGAAATTTATTTACTGAATACATTATTTCTATCCCCAAACTGCCAGTTGCGATCTCAGAAAATCTATTTTTTTTCGTGTTAAAACTTTATTAACATTTAGGGAACCACTAAATATTTTGACCATTAATACATGTCTGTGAACATATTTTCAGTGCAAAGCCCTCAGCAGAAAAGGAGAAGATCCAACCTTATATCAGATGATAGGTTTTCTTTTCCAGTTAGTCTGAAAAAAAAAACAGTTTTTCTTCCAAAACACCAAATATATACAATAGTGACTGGCAGTAGAATATCCCCTTCCCCCAGGCAAGTTTATCCAAATGGGAATTGTGTGACTTAAAATTACACAGGTTCTTTTTGTTGAAATTAAGTCTATCATTTAATTTTTTTTTTTTGAAACTCTTTAACAGAGAGACAGACCTGTGGTATTTAAAAGTTCACAGATTTGGAAAAGAAAGGGTATTTCTCTTCTAAATGTATGCATCATGGAGCCAAGTTCCCCATTTCACATGGACTCTTCAATTGCAGCTGAGGCCTGTGAGGGTGGCGAAGCAGTGAACAGAATACAGAGCAGGAAAGAAAGCCTAGCTGAAGAGTTCTGAAGGAGGAGATAGGCAAAGTTAGTAAATAGGTTCTGACAGTCCCCTAGAACCGACAAGAGACAAAGCACAGGGCATGAAATAGGAATGAGAGGCCATTTAGCAATCCAAAATGGCAACCCTATCACCAACTAAAAGCTGGTAGGAAAAGAAAAATCTAGAAGATGCTTCCTACCTGATTTCACTGAGATTTAAAAATGAAGTCAAAAGAGAGTACAAAGGAAGGCTGTCTCTGAGTGGGGAAAAAAGACAAGTGAGACAAGTCACTTTCCCAGGAATGAGGCATAAAATCCCCATTAAATGCTGTGTGCAGTGATTGAATGAAGAGTCAGTTGACTCCAAATAATTTGTCCTATGGGAGTCCCAAACCTTTAGATGGCCTGGAATTGTCTGACAAATATTTACGGGTCACCCACTGTGTCCTGTACTTTTGTTTTTGATGGTGATGAGCAAAACATGATTTCAATATTGTGCCTGTTATCCCTAACAATTGGTGTGTTCAGCCAAGTTGCCTGTGAGAGTTATCAAGAATTCTGTACCACTACTTTGTCATTTCCATATCTAGTGCCCAGGTGGTTCCTTTCCCCAGCTTCAGAGTGAGTTATGCCTGGACACAGTCTGCAACTGTTATAGTCACCCCTCATGAAATAGAATGGAGAAGCTGAGTATTCACAGAGCTAGAGGCTGCTGTCAGACTCTGGGTCAGAAACCAGCCCAGGTTCCAGATGCAACTCAAAAGATTTCTTAAAGGATACAAAATGACACCTGGATAAGAGAGTAAGTTTCAGTGTTCTCCAGTACTGTGGTGTGACGACAGTTAACAATAATATATTATATAGTTTCAGATAACTAGAAAGAGGATATTGAACATTCCTAAAAAACAAATGGTAAATGTTTGAGATGCTGAATATGCAGTTATCTTGATGTAATCAAAACATCATTATGTACAATTATTTGTCAATTAAAAACTAAAGTTAATTTTTTAAAAGTCTATTGGAGGTGATATCTCAAAGTAGTTTTGATCTGCATTTCTCTGATGTAATAATCATCTTTTAACATGGAAAGCTGCTGCCAGTGGTGATTAAAGATATATTTTGCAGATGTTTTCAATTCCATTGTGAATAGGAAAAAAATCACCCAAGTTAATAGATTATGCATTATTTTTAGAATAACCTATACACAAACTTTTTTGCCGTAATGCTTATTTTTAGAAGAATAGTTTTTGAATATCCTCAAAGAAACAATGTAACTTGGTGGTCACAATCAATAATAACATCTTTCACCAGGGTCTGGGTCTGCATGTTTTTAGAAAAGTACTGAGTCATTTAATTATACCTTCATTCTTTTTTTTTTAGGATTTTTAAAATTTCAGATTAATATGAGAGTACAATATTAATTGTACATTGTTTGCATTTGTTAGGTAAAATCCAAGTTATAGTTGAGCCCTTCACCCAGAGGGCTTATGCCCACATACACCCTTCCATTGTGCTATTAGGTGAGAGCTTACTGATCCCCCCTCCCTCCTTCCTCTCTTCTTTTCCCTCCTCCCACCTTAAATCCAATCATTATTCTAATATTGATTGATGATAAAATGAACACATAGAAACCGTTTGAGTATGTATATTTGAGTTTGTCCTTATCATAAATCAGTCTGATATTGAACTCTAAAGACTTAGTGCCCAGTTATTTCACAGGAAGATGATACAGTTTTGATGCCTAACACGCGAGAGTCATCTGGTTTCCCTCAAAGAGATCATTTTTTCATTGGTATTGTGTTCTGTCAACTTGTAAAACTTGGAACAGAAGTCCACTTAAAAACTATCACTGCATGGCTGAAGTTCAAGGCTTTGCAAGGGACCTATATGAGGAAAGGAGTTCAGCTCTTGAAAATTGCAGAGAACAAGTCTTCAGTGTCAGAAATCTGGCACTGATAGCCAGTTTTCATCACGGTTTGCTTCTGGCATATTGTCTCACTCTGAATGTGGGAGTAGGAGGGTCAAGACGTGATGATTTAGAAAGAAGAGGACAGAGTGAGCATACGTGGGTTTCTTAGCCCTACCTTTGCTCAGCTTCCTGAGGACGATTGGACTCTCAGCCCAGTGGGGATGTCTTTCTCCTCCAAACATCTCTGATTAGCTATGGTCCCTTTCAAAGGGACTCCTCTTTGCATCCCTGACAGCACATTCTTTGGAGTATTCTGAGTAGTTTAAGGTTCTTGTATTTTGGGTACATTTGAGTTTGTGGAGACAAGCCAGTTAGAGTTCAATGTGGTGAGTCAAGTTGGTAACCAGCCCAAGTGAAATAACTTTTATTTTAAAACAACAAGCATATAAATATCGTAATGAGAAATAGATACAAAATAATAAGAAATATTTTCATTCGGATCATGGGAACTGACTTTGGGTAATTCTAGAAATGAAGAGTGAAAACTTTGCTATAACCAGGAAGGACATCTTTTTGAAACAAACAATCAAACAAACAAAAAGATGGCCTATTGGAACTTGAAGACTATTTTCTGATTAACAGGCTTCTTTTTAATGAACATGATGCCCCTAGGAGATATTATATTCTAAGTTAATACCTGAAATATGCCCTAAGATAGTCTAATTGTACAGCACACAAATAAGCATCAGGAAAGAGCAGTGACTCAGAAATACGCTAACAAGGAGAAAGAATTGTGTGTCCATCAATCAATCAATCCAGCCATCAATTATTTACTAACTATCAAAACTCTAGCACGTCCCAAGTATTGCTCTTGGCACTGGGAGTACAAAGATAAATGAGATGCAAGCTCTCATGGAGCTTGCCGGGGTCTGATAATTATAGCACAAGTTAGGTGAAGTGAAAGACTGTGGAGAGCAGTGTAGTGAGTGCTGAGGGAATGGGCCCCTAAGAGGGGAGAGAGAAGGCTCTGGAATTTTTGTTTTCTATAGAAACTGTATTACGTGTGGAGTGAGGGGAAGGGGACTCGGTCCTTCTTGACAGCCGTTTTCCTCATGGAGGTCAGGACATTTTTCAGCCCCTCTTACTTCCTTTTGGCATGCATGTGTGTCTCACCCTTTTCTTTATTTTGTTTATTGAGACAGAGTCTCACTTTGCCACCCTGGGTAGAGTGCCCTGGTATCATAGCTCATAGCAACTTCCAACTCTTGGGCTCAAGCGATTCTCTTGCCTCAGCCTCCCTAGTCTCCCTAGTAGCTGGGACTACATATGCCTGCCACAATGCCCGGCTATTTTGTTGTTATTGTTGTTGTTGTTTAGCAGGCCCCAGCCGGGTTCAAACCCACCAGCCCTGGAGCATGTGGCCAGCGCCCTAACCACTGAGCGACGGGCACCCTTTTCTTGATGAACTCAACAGCCTTCTTGTCCTTAGAGACCTTGAGCAGCCCCATGGTGAAGCACTCATGTGGGGTGAAGCAATATACTTTTTTGGATCATGTCCCCCTTGAACTTGGTGTGCTTGGTGAGTTGCCCATGGTGGCAGCTGGGCATTGCTTTCCTTGCGGTGTTGGTCACTGCATGGCCCCTGTTGAGGTCCATGGCCACAGGGCAGCATGAGCAATGGCTGTGGTTGTTCAAAGCCTGCCATTGTGGGAGCTCTGGGCGTGCTTTTGTCCTGAGCGTTGCACCTGTACAGTCCCCAAATGGACCCATCCTGTGTCCTGAAATGTACTAGCTGTGGGAGGTTTGAGGCCAGGATTTTTCAGGCCCTCCTCTTGTGTAATCAACATTGTTGTCCTATCGCACAGGACCTGTTTTGGAAGGAGGACTGATGAGTGAGGGTGGCAGAGAAAGAGCTGCCTTTGACTTTGGCAAGGGCTTCTGTTCTGACAAATAAACCCAGCCACGGTGACAGGCAAGGCATGGATGGAACATTTTTATCTGAGCCCCACATGTCCTAATTTTCTCCTTCAGTGTGTGAAATTTTTGTCTTCCTCCGAAGGTGAGCTGTAAGCTTGCTTATTTTAAAAACTGCAACCTGTGAGGAGGGAGGGTGTTCTTTGACAACATTACATCATTGGAGCCTCTAGGTGTTGAGTCATCATTATTTTTAGGCAGCTCCATGCTTTTTTTGGTTGTTCTAAGAATAGACCCTGTGTCTGGACTCTACAGAAAGTCACCTCAGTAAAGTTCCTGTCACCACTCAGCAGTTGGGATGGAAAGCCCTCTGAATGTCCAGATTGAAGGCCCATGTTTTAGAATTGTACCTCCAAACATTCAGCCTTTTTAGGTTGTCTGTCGTTGGCATGATGGCTTTGTCAGGTGCTGTCATTTGAAGTTGTTCAGGCCTTATTCAAATGTTGTAAATAATAAGAACAACTATAAAAAAATAAAATTCAAAGCCCTCCCTACTAATGGGATCCTTACTGTCTGTACTCAGGGTCCATAGAATTTGCAAAGACCTTTATCAGCGTCTTCACTGAACTGTTTAACATTTCAGGATGTACATTCGTGCCTGTGTTTTATTAAGTGACTCCAGACCCCTTACATTTGCACATAGGATAGGGGGTGATGTTGTTGGCATCGATGCAGGATCAACTAAAAGCATCCAAAACAAATGTTATTACTATACCCCATTAAACTGAACAAGAATATAAACTGTAAACTGAATTGGAACTTGATGACAGGGCATTAAAAAGGATTGATTAAGCCCAGAAATGAGACTTTGTGGATCAGTGTGGAGGTTGGTTTTCCCACCGCCTGTGCAGAGCATATGTCTAAATATGATCGGGTTGTTTTTTGTGGCACTTTCAAGCCTATAGGAATACTAATAATTTGTGAGTATAACTGAATACTTTTCTAACTAAAGCATAAATGGAAGGAGCATCTGCATGGCCTAAAATGAGGCAGCTGTTTAATATTCCTGTATGTTGGTAGTATGCCTCTGTGTCTGGAGGTAATAGGAGAGCAGTAAGTGACCTGTGTCTCAGTGTGGCCAAATGGACCTCAGCACACTGGGAGGCCTGAGCTTGGCTTTGAGTCTGGGACTCTGGTAGGGTTGGTTCTGCTTTTATCGTGTAAGAGCTCAAACGTTCCTGCCATTGCCCTTCATTTCTCCACTTCTGTCTCTAATTAGGGAAATGCTACACATGGTGATTAGCAGAGAGGGCTCCAGCATCTGTCAATCCAAGTCTAACACCAGTTTTCACTGCTTATTAGCTGTGTGACCATAGGCCATTTATTTAATCTTTCTGAACTTCGGCTTCCACACCTGTGAAGGAGAATCAAGAAAAAGTATTGACCTCATAGGGTTCCTGGGGGGATCTCAGTGATGTAGTCCCCAGCGCATGGTAACTACACAGGTGTGGCTAGCAATGATTATCATTCCTGCCTCTAGTCTGATCTCTTACATTTTGCATCATTTGAAACTCATGGGACTGTCAGCTTTCCTTGCCAGTGGTTGCTGTCTAGCTCATCAAATAACAGGACTCTGGTCAGTTCCCTCTGTCTGTTCTTACTACCCTGTCTAAATTGAGGTGAGGATACAGTGGTAAGCCAGATGACTATCTTTTGAAATCTGGCCAAATATGTTTATTCATGAGAAGTGTTGCAATGATGGCCATAGATAAGACTGGGAGCAGAGAGGTGAAGGCCAGGTTTATTAAAAGGGAAAGTGACCACCCTTGGCAAGGCAAAGACAGTGTCTGTGCCCAATATGGGGTGGTGGGGGATGGGTAAACCCCCCAGTTTCCAGGAGGGCTTTGGTAAGTAAGTAAGTGAAGGTTCTTTGGCACAAATTTCTTTGGGGAGTGGCACAAACTAGGCCCTTTGTGTTCTTTGTTTTAGGAAGAGAGGAGGAAGAAGAGGGGGAGAGTTTGTGTACAGCTGCAGTACACAAACACAAGGACCAGCCCAGAGGAAAAAGTCCATTGCTATCTCTCCCATCTAGTGTCTTGGAAGATAGCTACACATCTTCTTGCTGCACCAGTAAATTACCAGTCTTCGTCCACGTTCCCCAAGTGCTCAGTAGAAAGCACCATTTTCCTCTATGTTGCATATAAAGTTATAAAGATGAAATGTGGTCAATTGGCAACTCCATTCCTGTTCTTCCATGTGAAGCCTGACATGTGTTGGACTCACATTATAGTCAGAGCAACACCCTTAGAAGTTTTCTGAAAAGGCAAATTTGGTTTGCCTTCCCGTTTTGCTATTCATTCTATTTTTCTATCAGTTTCGGAAGATAACTGGATTGGTTGACCAAGCCTTCTTTGTGAGTAATTAAAGGCATTTCAAATTTTAATTTTGGGAAACTGAACTCTACTGAATACTACTTTTCTCTTGCTGGTGTTTCATCAATGTTAATTGTGATTGGCAATTTAAGCAGGTCTAATTACTTTAGGAGGAATTAACATTTACATTAGAAAGCAAAGGTAAATGAGAACAGGGCCTTTTAAGTTCTGAATATGATTTTTTCATATTCAGTAAGCACTTCTAAGGGTTTTACTTAGAAGATTCTTCACTTAATCTGAGTACTTTTTTTTTTTTTTAAGAAATAGTATGAAAAACACAGCAAAATAGCCAAATAAAAAGTGACTTTTTGCTGGAGGAGAAACTTCATTATAAAGAGGATTTGAATTTGTATGAATGACTTTATTACATTTAAATGTTTCATATGATTAAAGAAGCAATTTAAGGTGGTGCCCATAGCTCAGTGGTTAGGGTGCCAGCCACATACACTGGGGCTGGCGGGTTTGAACCCAGCCCAGGCCTGCTAAAACAACAACGACAAATGTGACAACAACAAAAAAGCCAGGCATTGTGGTGGGCGCCTGTAGTCCCAGCTACTTGAGAGGCTGAGGCAAGGGAATCGCTTAAGCCCCAGAGTCTGAGGTTGCTTTGAGCTGTGATAGCACAAGGTGACAGCTTGAGACTCTGTATCAAAAAAAAAAAAAAAGAAGCAATTTAAAATATTAATTCTTTAGAGATTCCTATGTAATCAGTATAGACAGAATAATAGCTAATGCCTTAAGTGGTGACCTTTTAAAATCTTCTTACCCACAGGTTGCCATTTGTATGATACTAATTATTGCTCGGCACAAAACATGAGGATTTATATTGTGATCTGTATAGAAATGCCATCATTAATAAATAATGCACTGCAACAATGTATTTAATTGTCAGAGACCTGGTTGGCAGGAATAGAAATAATCCGGAGGTGTAGACCTCTCGTGGTATGATCTCTTCAGGGTTCCTCAACTTCAGAACCATTGACATTTCAAATTGGAAATTCTGTGTGGCGAGGCTTCCCTGTGTGTTATAGGATGTTAGTAGCATCCCGGCCTCTACCTGCCCATTTCCAGTTATCACAACCAAAAAATGTCTCTTGGCATTGCCTTGTCCCTGGGGGACAGGATAGCCTGGCTGACAATCCCTGGCCTAGTCGATAGTTTGAACCACAGATCTGCGAGGGAGTCGCCTCAGCATTTCTTAATACCTACTGCAGGAACTCAACTTACTGGGTAAGAATCTTCAGAGGTAGGTCTCTAGAAGCTGCACAAAAAATAAAGTAACAGTAAACTCATAACCCAACTCTTTCCATCTCATTTTGAGTTCTTCTCTTACATTCCTAATGAGGAGGCCAAAATTTTTTAAGTTCTGTCTTTCTAAGCCTCTTTTGGGCAGTCTCTGCTTAGTGACATGGAGGTTTCCATCAGGCAGCCCTCTGCATAGTCCTTCCTTGGTGCCCAAAATATTGTCTTGTAAAACCTCCAGAGAGAGTGTCTCTGTGGGCGCCAGGAAACCTATTCTGGAGCTGGCTTCACAGACTTCTCTCCCTCAGCTGCCGCTATTGCTGACCCGCACCCAGGACACCAGAAATTGAGGATTCAAGCTCATGAAATGTTTTGTTTCAAGAGAAGTTATTCACTGAGTTCTCACTGGGCTAGGCGCTGATGTGGGGAGGCTCAACACTTTGACCATTTGGGTGATATCTGCTATCAGAGCAACTGTCTTTGTCAGGTGTGTGGTTTGAACGAGGCCTGCAGAAAGGTGACACAGGGCAATGGCTAATCCACACACTGGTCAGGTGGAGGAAATTTTAAATTAATGACCATGTAGAATTACATGAAAGTCTTGTGTCAGGATTTTGCAGATAGACTGTGTTGTTAGTGTGATTTTATAGTGATTTCCAGTGATATGTTGAAGTATGCTTTTACCAGCTCAGCCAATGGGAGTATTTACACCACAGAAATGAGCTAACTCCACAAATTGGACCTGTTTGCCAAGAATATTAATTTCCTATCATTTTGTTTTTAACAAGTTACATAAGCTTTGTGAATCAAAGCAACATAAATTTATTATCTTGACTTCTGCAGGTTGGAAGTCTTAAAATCAAGGTGTCAGCAGTGCAGCATTCCTTCTGGAGGCTCTTGGGGGTGGTGGTGGTGGATCCATTTCTTTGGCTTTTCCATCTTCTGGAGGTTATTAGTATTCCTTGACTCACAGCCCTCTCTCCAACATGTAACCAGAAGTGTGTTTTTCCAGCTTTCTCTGACTTCTGCTGCCATCATCACACCTCCTTTATAAGGTCTTCCTGGTTTGCCCATGATCTTCCTACCTTATCTTATAAGTAGTATGGTTATATTGGGCCCACCTGGATAATCTAGAATAATCTACTCATTTTAAAGTCCTTATTAGATCTGCATGATCCCTTTGGTCATGTAAGTTAGCATTGACAAAATTTCAGGGATCAGGACATAGACTTCTTGGGGGGATTGCATTATTCTGTCTACCACCCCCCAAGAGTTGCTAACAGCACACCTCTGGCTATGCTACACTGTATATTGGAGTGTCTCTCGATTTGGGGGTAAGGTAAGGTGACCAGATTTTAACGTTGGTAAAGTGAGACACCATTGACGGGGGGTGGGGGGGTGGGGTGGAGATGGGGGGTTCTTATTAAAAATTTGGTCTATATGGAGCAACAAAAATTTTCATAGAATGCAAAAATAGTCTTGTAATATATATGTTTTTAATTTCAACATGCCACCTTACCTTACCCCCAAATCGAGAGACACTCGATTCAAGAGGCTTAGAAAGACAGAACTTAGGTTATAGTGTATTATATTTGTAAATTGTACTTATGTTGAAATTAAAAATATATATATTACAAAGAGTTGGGTTATGAGTTTACTGTTACTTTATTTTTTGTGCAGCTTCTAGAGACCTACCCCAGAAGATTCTTACACTAAAAAAAAATTATGTATAGGGCGGCACCTGTGGCTCAAAGGAGTAGGGCTCCAGTCCCCCTGGGCGACCTTGGCCAGGAGGGGAGTAAGGAGTTTACATTAGCCTTTTCATTTCCAAATGAAGTTACATTCACTTCTTCATTCCCAAATGGAGTTACATTAACTTTTTCAGCAGCCAAAAACCATATATTCCCTTCCCTTTGTCCCACTGTTCCTTAGCTTATCCTGCGTTCTTTCCAAAAATCCAGACTTTTTAAAAACTCCACAGGATGCAGGACAAATTGTTAAAAATCAGGACTGGCCCACTGAAGAGGGACGTCTGGTCACCTTAGGGTAAGGGCCAATCTGAGGACACACACAGATCACACCTTCCTCTCCCGTAGTGTTCCTCCCACCACATGATTTCAGCAGTCCAAAAAGAACACTAAAATCTGATATTATGTCCCTGAGTATTATTGATGTAACCTAATTTTTTATAACACACAAACAAGTTAGTTGCTTACCTAAAGCCATACGGGAACATGCTTGTGAGTTTTCCATTGTTGAGCCAGGGTGAGGCTCCCGTCACCAAAGTAAAATAGCACCTATACTTAAAAATCAGGGATGATTTTGTTCAAAATGTTACAAAATATCCCCAAAGATTTGGGGATTGCTAATATCTTCAGTATGTATTAATTGCTTAATTATGATGCTAGTTGAGTCACTGAATGTGTTGGCCAAGTTTGCTACAAATTGGTTATTTTTATGTTTCATGGTTAGAAACAGCATTGTTTCTAAGGACACTGATGGCTTTTGATGCAGCACACAAAATAAACAGCACCAGACAATAAAGATAAAGCTTACACAAAATAGTCATCATGGTAAATTAGGCCTTCATGCGGTGATACAAAGTATCGGCTTTGATACTCAAAGTTTGTAACTACAGCTTGGTTAATTATCTTGAAGAACAGAGTGTAATTCATTAGTAGGAAAATCAGGTAACAGGAATAGAGAATTTACAATAGGCCTTCTCTCTCAGTCACACATTTCATCTCCATGTTTGATAGTCCAGATGTCTAATTTTGAACAGAATGGCCGTGACTTTGATATGTAAATGTACAGATGTAGTTTATCATGCAAGGTCAGCAAATGTCAGTCTCCCCCCACCTCATTTTAATTTGAAATGAAATGAAATTGTTGTAATACCGTGAAAGCAGAGATACCTGGGGGTGCTAATCCCTCTCTTAAATGTCAGATGGAAAACTGAGCTGAAGAAACCAGGGACCCTCCACGGTGGGTTTTCTTTTTTTCTAAGTTAAATTTCTCCAATAAATGTTGGGTTAAAATGAAAGGAGGCCAGCTAATAAATGGTTTGCGGCTGTTTTACTTACGCGGAGGTTAACGTGCGTACTTCCTGTGGAGTTAGAGAACAATTTTGATAGTGCCACATGAGTCACTTGGATGGTCTCTAGGAACAAATATTGCTGCGTTGTTCTGATACCTGACAGCTCCATGAAAGTGCTAGAATCTCCTCTGGAATTCCTTGTCCTTGAATGCGAACCAGGACAAGGGGTTGACTTTGATTGCTTTTCCCTGAGTGCATTTATGGAGGACTGATGTGTCTTAAATAATAACTTTGGGATAATGTTATTTTTTTCTCTAGAGGTTTTCATTAGCATTTAAAACCAAGATTTTGTTCATTAAAATCCAAATCTTCTATGATATATTAAATTCAACCAGGAAAATAAAAGTGTACACACACACACACACACACACAAAATGCTGGGCAGATCATTAATAAGAATAAAATCGTTTCGCTGTTGCTTGAACTTTCCAGAAGAAAGTTCTTCCAAGAGCACCCCCTGCTTCCATAATTCTGCTTCTGTCTTCATTCGTTAATTATTTACAATGCTATATTCTTCTCTGCCAGAGATCATTTTCCTGACTGATAGCATCTGGGGCTCTCTATACAAAAGTATTTTAAAGGCTGTGTCAGGGAAAATCATTTTTTTCCCTTTTTCCTCCTCTCAATTTTTAATAACCCTCAGAACCTCCAGCTAATAGCCTCCCTTAGTTCCCCGGTCGGTTGTTTCCTATTTTATATTCTTGATGCATACGTGCTGGGGATTCGCGGTTGCCCATCCCTTTGAAGGAAGTAAGCTTTTATTTCTCAGTTAGAATGGGTAAAAGTCAAGTCACACCTGCTGGGTGATGGAGGGCTGCAAATCTAAACTCACTATGAGAAGGTACGTCTTAAACCAAATTAGGGGACTAGGAGGGTTGAATGAAAGCTGTAAATGTGAATGCATCCTCACTCATGTACTCCTCTCAGTGCCCTCGTTTATCTTCTGCTAAGCAGCGTCACCCAGACCTTTCACTGCTACCTATACGCACGAGCTTCCTATCCTGATCTGAACAGGTAGGGGTAGGCATCTGACATCTTTTCCCCATGTCTCATGATGCAGAAACTCATCATGTTCAAAACTAAACTCTAGCTCTTTCCCGCTAGGCAGGTCTCCTTCCAGTATTTGCTGTGTTCTTAAACTGAACCCCCCGTACCCAGTTCTTCAGTTCAGAAACTCCCCTTCTCCCTCACCCTCACCACACGTAGCTAGTCCTCGTGATGTTGCCTCCTCAGCATCCCTCCTGGGTGGCAGTCCTTTTTCTCTGCTCCAGGCTTCGGAAATCTCTCATCTGGTCTATTGCTGTTGCTTCTGTCCTGGTCTCTGCCTGGTGCACTCTTGCTGCTCTTGGATCCATTTCACTTTGTAGACTGTGGGTGTGCCTTTTGGGTTTCAGAGATCAAATGTGATGTGTATAAAACCCGCAAAGGCTCCCCATTCCTTTCAGGATAAAGGTCAGTATTCTCAGCGTGGCCCTCCAGAGCCACCCACCTCAAGGCTTTTCCTTCACATTGTAGCCCCCGGGTCCTCTGCACTGAGCCTTGCTAACCTTCTCTACTTCTTTACAAGTGTTGTGACATTCCCAGGGCCTCTGTAAGTGCTGTTTCTTCTGCTAGAATCTGCCAATTATGCCCTCGTTCCCATCCCTCCTGGGCCTGCACTAGACCTTGTTAGCGCCAGCGCCTCTGGTATATTCTTTTATTTTATTTATTTATTTTTGGAAAGCACTGAGATTTGGGGATACATTTATTGGAACAAAATCTGGCATAAAATAATTATATACCTTTCTTGATAGATCAAAATAATTTATACTTTATTTCTTTTTCTTTTTTTCCCTTTTATTAAGTCATATGTACATAGATCATGAATACATTTATGCCTTTGTGGGATTCAATGTGTTTCTTTTTTGTACAAATTGGAGTGCTTACATCTAACTAATTAACTTAGCTTTCACCTCATTTACTTTATCAAAGTGTTAAGACGTTTGTGTTCTATACTTGATAGATTTGACTTGTACTCTTGCTCCATAGCTGTGGTCCCACCATTTACCCTCCCTCTATCAAACTGCCCCCCTCCTCTCCCATCTCCTTACCTTTCCCTCCTTCATCCCGGGAAGATTCCCTCCTTGAATCCTGTAGTTGTGATTCATCTTTCATATGAG
>CAUYQV010027420.1:0-24914 GCA_963574575.1 Galagoides demidoff | reverse complement strand
GTGGTCCCAGCTACTTGGGAGGCGGAGGCAGGAGACTGGCTTGAGCCCAGGAGTTGGAGGTTGCTATGAGCTGTGATGCCATGGCACTCTACCCAGGGGGATAGCTTGAGGCTCCGTCTCAAAAAAAAAAAAAAAAAAAATAAAGAAAAAGAAAAAGAAAACAACAAGTCTATCTAGTACCCAAATTTTGATTTAAGCCAATCTCTGCTTTAAAAAGTTTTGAACTACTGTAATCCTTGTAGTAATGTATATGTAAAAATAGGTTAAGTGGCTAATTCCCAGATTGGAGCAGGTAAAATAAATGATGAGCCTAGAGAACAAGCAAGTGCTCAAAGAATCTCGAGGATGTGTCAAAAGCCTGAGACCACATTAAGGGTGATCCTGCTGGTCAAGTCTGGGACATTCTGAACATCAATAAAAACATAAAGACAGTACTGTGAGTGTACTTAATGATTGTGATCTATACACCAAAAAATGGTTAAAATGATTATTGTTATTTACATTTTAACAAAATAGAAACAAATACATAACAGTGTTATACACCCCACTGAATATAATGGGAAATCATGAGCACACTCAAAACAAAACGAATAAATTACTAAACATTTAAAAAAGAAATTTGGAGAGGAACAAAGTATTCATATAGTTTACAGGCACTACTCTGCTACCCCAGCCCCCAGAAACATTTTACAAAGGAGGAAGGAGAAGCCTGGCAGACCCCTCCTTAATCAAGCAATTAAACTTAACACATCCGGTAGTGAACAGGTCAAAACCATGGCTCACTTACTCAGATGAAAGGAAACAAAATGAGCACTACTTCTGGGACTTTCTGGCCAAGATTCATGATCTGAATCTAAACACAAGAAAATAGCATACAAAACAAAACTAAGGAAAATATGGCTCAGCGCCTGTGGCACAGTGGTTACGGCTCCAGCCACATGCACCAAGGCTGGCTGGTCCAAGCTCGACTCTGGGCCAGCTAAACAACAATGACAAGTGCAGTAAGAAAATAGCTGGGCTCGGCGCCCAGAGCACAGTGGTTACAGCGCCAGTTACATACACCGAGGGTAGCAGGTTCAAACCTGGCCCAGGCCAGCTGAACAACTGCAACAAAAAAATAGCCAGGCATCGTGGCAGGCGCCTGTGGTCCCAGCTACTTGGGAGGCTGAGGCAAGAGAATCGCTTGAGCCCAAGGGTTGAGGTTGCTGTGAGGTGCATCGCCAGGGCACTCTATTGAAGGTGACACAGTGATACTCTGTTTCAAGAAAGAAAGAAAATAGCCCAGCATTGTGGCAGCCACCTGTAGTTCCAGAAACTTGGGAGGCTGAGGCAAGAGAAGCTTAAGCCCAGGAGTTGGAGGTTGCTATGAGGTGTGACACCATGGCATTCTACTGAGGGCGACATAGTAAGATTCTGTCTCAAAATAAAAAGTCAACTCTGAGGAATTACTGTAGACTGAACAAGACTAAAGAGACATGACAAAATGCAATGCATGATTTTTCACTGGGTCTTTATGCATAAAAAAGCATTATTTGGACAAGTACTAAAATTTCAATGAGCTCTCAGTGTTAGAGAGTAATGGCAATTTCCTAATTTTGAGAGACTATGATTCTTGAGGTATTTATGTAGAACAATGTTCTGCTTTGTAAAATAAACAAAACAAAATAAAATAAAATGACCAATATACCAAGGTAGGCAGGTTCGAACCTGGCCTGGGCTTGCTAAACAACAATGACGTCTGCAACAAAAAAATACCCGGGCATTGTGGCAAGTGCATGTAGTCCCATCTACTAGGGAGGCTAAGGCAAGAGAATAACTTCAGCCCAAGAGTTAGAGGTTGCTGTGAGCTGTGATGCCAGGCACTCTACCCAGGGCAACACAGTGAGACTCTGTCTCAAAATATATAAATAAATAAATAAATAAATAAAATTACCAATTTAAATGATCCCAGATAACAAACATTCTCTGCATTGTACTCAAAACAATCCAGTAAGTATGCAATGATGTCAAAATTTTACAAAATATTTTAACAGATAAAAAGTCTGATATATTTTACATGACTAGTGAAGTAAAAAAAAAAATATTTAATGTGTTTTTTTTCTATTTATAAATAAAAGTTTATTTTTAAAGAAACTAAAACAGGGCGGAGACTGTGGCTCAGTGGTACAGTGCCAGCCCCATATACCAAGGGTGGCAGGTTCAAACATAGCCCCGGTCAAACTACAACATAAAGAATAAGCAGGCGCTGTGGCGGGTGCCTGTAGTCCCAGCTACTAGAGAGGCTGAAGCAAGAAAATGGCCTAAGCCCAGGAGTTGGAGTGAGCTGTGACGCCACAGCACTCTACTGAGAGTGACAGAGTGAGACTCTGTCTCAAAAAAAAAAAAAAAAAAAAAGAAATAAAAAAAAAATTAATTAAAATCACTGCTGATCCCATCCTATGAAAAGCTTCTGCTAGATGTTATTTGGAGATAGAAACACACACACACCATAAGTGGAAGCTCCTCTCTGACTGACAGAAGAACAGCTCTGAATGGCACATGTAACACAGGTGTAATACAGTGTCTCAATTTCTCAAGATATAGAGTATACGTAAACCTGGGACTTTTATTAAGAATACTACATGCTTTAAAATAAATATCCACTTACCCTGAGACACTGAAACACTAACAGTCTGTGATCCATTCTTTTCTGTGTTTGCTGGTGGCTTTGCTACAGGAATTCCCAGACCTCCAATGTAAGGGTTGTAATTGTAGGTGCCATAATCAGCACCCCAATAATCATACCATGTACTGCTTATTGGCTTAAAAGAACAGGAAAAACGTGGTTTATTTTTGTCTCTTCACTGAGTGAAACATTATTCACATTTTCTAAAGTCAAACAAGACTACAAAATAAACATTCTTCCCCACCCTTTAAATTTCTAAAACTCACTTGTACTTTTAATGATATACAAGAATGTGTATAGTAATATTCTCCTCATTTTCTGGCAAAAATCTAGAAATATCTTTAGAAACTGAGACAATGAGTATCCCTAATAAAATATCCTACGCACCAAAAAACAATACACCTATGAAGTATTATTACAGGTGTACGTGCCTTAGAAGAAATGGAGGCTAACACAGAAATACAAGCTACAATGAACTCGGCTTGGATGGCGTTAAAATGACTGCCTAAAATGCTGTTGACTCATAACTATACTTCTACACACTTAATAATGGTTCCTATTGCTATAAGATAATTGTTAATAGCTACATTACTGAAAGTTTATATTATTCCATTGGCATTTTATTAAAAACTACTGTAATACCTACAGCAGGCCTGGCACCTGTAGCTCAAGCAGCTAAGGCCAGCCACATACAACAGAGCTGGCAGGTTCCAATCCAGCCCCAGGCCTGCCAAACATGACAACTACAACCAAAAAATAGCTGGGCGTTGTGGCGGGCGCCTGTGGTCCCAGCTACTTTGGAGGCTGAGGCAAGAGAATCATTTAAGCCCAAGAGTTTGAGGTTGCTGTGAGCTGTGACACCATGGCACTCTATCCAGGGCAACAGCTTGGGGCTGTCTCAAGAAAAAAAAAAAAACAAAAACCTACAGCAACTTAATACATTTTGAATATGCTGAATAAAAGGTTGCATTAAGTGATATTTATGTACATATATTTCCTCTTTTAAATAATTATTAGGCCAAAAGTGTAAGATGAAAGCTCTTAACTGCAAAGAGTATTCTACTATATCATACCTTAAAAACTTTGGCTGCAAGAGGATCCTTTTCCAAATCAATATCTAAAGGATCAATGTCAACTTCCATTAGATCTTGGAGTAGTTCTAGGTCAATTTCTTTATCTTTTTCCAAAGAGAGAGGAGGTGTAGCTTCAAATAATTAAAAGTTATTTTACTGGTGGAACATATTACATGAAAATTAGCTGATATGTTGAAATTACCTTGCTTGCATGTAACATATACCTATTTTTTTTAGAGAAAAAGTAAATTTCTCACTTAAGAATTAAGCACTGACAAATGTGCATATGTATCATTCCATAATACACAATAATGAACAATGCAGACTAGGCAAAGTGGCTCACACCCACAATCCTAGCACTCTGAGAGGCCTAAGTGGGAGGACACCCCATCTCTACCATAAACATTAAAAATTCGTAGGCACAGTGGCATGTGGCTGCAATCCAAGCTACCCAGGAGGCTCAGGCAGGACAACTACATGAGCCAAAGAGTCTGAGGCTGCTGTGAGTTACGATGACACCACTGTACTCTATCCTGGGTGACAGAGAGACTGTCTAAAAAAGAAAAGAAGGAGGAAGAAAATGAGGAGAAAAATAAAGCTCTTAATGTACTGCTGGTGGATTACAAAACAGTACAATCTCTAAGGAAAACTGTATGGAGATACCTCAAAAACATTAAGGAGACCTACCATTTGATCCAGCCACCCCACTGCTGAGTATACACCCAAAGGGAGAAATGTCATTTTATAAAGAGGACACCTGCAGTCGACTGTTTATAGCAGCACGATTCACAATTGCAACGACATGGAAACAACCCACATGTCTACCAATAAATGAATGGATCAGTAAAATATGGGATGTGCATACTATGGAATATTACTCAGCCATAAACAAAAATGGTGAACTAGTATCTTTCTGGATAACCTGGAGAGAAATGGAAGCCATTCTTCTAAGCATAATATCCCAAAGATGGGAAAACAAATACATGTGCTCAACACGACACTGAAACTATCTCATCAACACTTAAGTGCACATATGGAAGTAAATCTCAATCAAAATCAAGCTGGGAGAGGAAGAAAGAGGGACTTGGTAAATTAACACGTATTAAGTATGGTACACACTGTCTGGATGGGGGGGACATGCTTTTAACCTTGACTTGATTTGTGCAAAAAAAAAAAAGGTAAATAAAGCATGTGTACCTCCCTAAAATTCTGAAATAAATAAATAAATAAATAAATAAAAAGAAAACAGTATGATCAGTGAAAGAAACAGTCACAAAGTACCACATATTATACGATTACACTTAGTATGTTCAGAATAGGAAAAGGTATAGAGAAAAAGCATATTAGTGATTGTCTTGAACTGAGACAGGATGGAAGGTTGGTATAACACTAAGAATTATGGAGTTTATTTCTGGAGTAATGAAATGTTCTAAAATTTAATGTGGTGATAGATATACAAATGTATAAATTCATAAAGTCAGTGGTCACTGACTTGCACATTTTAAATGGGTGAACTAAATGGTGTGTGAATTATATCTCAACAAAGCCTTTAAAAATAGATAAATCCCCAAAAAATGCAAAAACAAAATCTCTGCCATCTCTACATGTCTTTCAAGATTCATCTCTTTTTTTTTCCCCCTCAGGGAAGTCTTGATTCTGTCTCTGTTCAGTCTGCTACTGAATCCTGCGGTTGCTTATGATAGAGCTTGAATTACATGCTATTGTAAAGTTTCCGTTGCCTCTTGCATCACGCTCTATGTTCCTTGGGAGTAATATTTGCTCTGTTCTGAATCCCAAATGCCTATAACACACATAGAAATGCTTTGGCAAATGATGGCTGAAAAAATGTGCACACTTAATTGGATTGATAAAAAGATAAAGAGAAGAGTTTTGTTTGGTTTTAGACTAGGAAAAACTTAAAGTATAGTTTGATGGGACAAATACAAAGATGGGATATATATATATAAAGAGAAAGTTTTCTAAAGTAGAGCAGTCTGAAGGGGAGTGTGTTAGGGAGACTGAAAGTCTTCTAATGTGTGGTTCCTATTGTCAAGAGAAACTCAGAGTTGAACAATGGCCCATTTTCCTGTTCTATCCAATGGCCATTGGATAGAGCTGAAACTTGTCCAAATTTTCCTGAGTGGTGGCTGGAGTGTTTGTGAAATATACAAGAAGAAATCATGTCCAAAAGATCTCAAGAAATATAGGAGAGGAACAAAAATGGGAAGAGGACAGAAGGAACAGATAATCCGGATTTAAAAAGAAAACATGAGCATAGCCTTTTTAGTGCAAGGAATATTTTCTTGAAAGTGAATGTTTCACTAAATAAGCTTCAGAGTTTTCTGGTAGTAGAAACTCTTTGCCACTGTTCATATTTCTTTCCAGGTTCATCAAACGAGTGTTGGTCTGTAGTATGTTTATAATAACCTTTAACATGTCAAAGGATTTCCACCAATTTCTACTCATATTTATCTTCTGTTTCTCATCGCATTTGATGCCATGGACCAACATAAACTTGGCATTTAAACAAGCAGCATAAAGATTTTCTTTGTGATTTTGTGGCATTACAAGCACTTTCTTGGCATATTTTTTAATAACCAGAAAGCGTTGAAATTGTTCGTGACAACAAATTAATAATGGCAGAAATAAATGACACAGAATCTCAAAGAAAATCAATTTGTGAGAGCCATTTCAACTGCAAGGAGCTCAGGATAGCACTCTAGCGCTCATTACAGAGTGTACAACCCTAACAATAATGAATTACCATAACTAACATTCATATTGAGAGCTTTCTGCATGTCTACTATGTTCTAAGAATTTTATGTGTATTATTGTAATCCCCCAAACAATTCTTCTGTGGGGGGAGGGGCAGAGAAGGAAATGGCATCCGTTGTTAAACAACATCAAGACAGTCTGACTCAGCTCAGCGCCTGTGGCTCAAATGGCTAAGGCGCCAGCCACATACACCTAAGGTGGTGGGTTCAAATCCAGCCCGGGCCCGCCAAACAACAATGATGGCTGCAACCAAAAAATAGCCGGGTGTTGCGGTGGGGGCCTGTGGTCCCAGCTACTTGGGAGGCTGAGGCAGAAGACTTGCTTGAGCTCAGGAGTTGGAGGTTGTTGTGAGCTGTGATGCCACATCACTCTATCCAGGGGGACAGCTTGAGGCTCTGTTTCAAAAAAAAAAAAGACAGTCTGACTCTTGAGCCCATATCCTAAGCACCCTATTATACTTTTCCCTGATATCTCTCTATGCTACTGGTTTACTGGACTTGGGAAAGATACATATTAATTATGTTCAGATATCTATTCTACATGTGCATAGAATAGATATGTTTATATACATACAGGTTACTTTTGGTATGAAAAGCACTATAAAGAATAAAGAATCGTCACTCTATGCAGAAACACTGAGGTATAACTGTATTATTAAGAAACGTACTAAAAAGTGACCTGGAAATGGCAAGTAGAAATTCAATAGTCTACTCATCCCTCCCTAACACTACTCTTTAGCACCTTTGTGCTTCTACACCAGTTCTTGTCAATGCCTAAACTGCCCTTTGCACTGTTAGCTGCCTATCAAATAATAATCACTACTCATACTTTGAGACATGATATGATCACTTTCTCATGGAAACTTTTCCCAACTCCCCCCCGCCAGAAGGATTAGTCACACACTTGGCTAGAGTCTCATTATTTTGTTTATACACTTTTTGCACCATCTGTAAATGTTCAGTGCAGGAAATAGAAACCACTCTAAGCACTAAAGCAGAAGATGCAATACGGAGAGTTAGATGCCTACCCAATTGTCACCAGGGTTCTAGGCTATGTCTCTCAGAATGCTTTAGAACTGACCTTCGTACAAGAGCACACAAAATAACTGTGATCTAGGGATAAGAAAGTCAGAGCCTGAAAATTGCTGATATAGGAGCTGAAATTGCCTCTTGACAGCCATAAAGTTGGTGAATGGGCCTTGAGACACTGCACCAGAATAACCATAGTCCCCAGGAAGTTGCTTGCCAACAAACACGACCCAAAGGGACAGAAGTCATGTTCCAAGTCATGTGCAAATGCAGCCAATTGGTGGAATTTCATTTCTATCCAGAACCCTGGCTGAGAACGAGTCTAGGAAATTCAGATTTTAGATTTTCAGCTTTTGCCAACAGCAAGGCTCACCAGAAGGAAGAAAGCTGAAGCTGAACCGGCCAACTTGGATTACTCACTGTGGTACTTTGCAGGCCATATTTTGATATATCTGCTTTCATTAGTGGCTTAGAAGGGAGAGCAACAATGTCTTATTTGGCTTTTCTAATGGCAAATGCTTAGCTCTGCTATCAATAGGTATTTGTGGAATGAAGAATAATTCTTTACCATCTCCTATTTGCTTTGCCAGGAAATTCAAAGCAGAATACAGGGCACCACGGGGCCCCTTATTGACCTGACACACTCCATGCATACTGAGCAGCAAGCAGGTGAGCTCAAAAGCTGGGCTGTGGACGGGAGGAGCAATGGGAACTTTCATACCTCATCAGGTATTTCCCAAATGGCAAGTATACTCCCATACCACTTTCTGTATTGGAGTAAGACTAAACCCCGAATCCATATGATAGAAGATTTTCCTATTATTCTTCTACGCCGAATTTGGTCACTAAACTTCAGGAAAAAAGCAGACTGGGCTATCTGGAGAATAACCTCTCAGCTCCAGGAGGAAAATCACACATGTTGCTGCCAGGAAGAAGTCTTTGACACACGTTGGTTTTCTACCTTGTTAATGTCATGTTCTTACTAAAATTCTTCTGTGGCTCCCATTTTCACAGAATAAACGTCCTTATTCGGGTGTCTAAGACCGGTTGCTATAAGGATCATAACCACCTTCCTGAAACCATGCCTCACGCCTTGCACTTGCTGCTTCAAAGTGCCTAGTCCTGCTCCCCATGAGCCATATGCTGCCTCCTTGTTTTGCTCTTGCCATTTTTGTTTCTGAAATGCCCTTTCTATTCCTTTCTATTTTGAGTGGAACCCAATTTTCTCGGCATTCTCTATTCTTTAAAACCTCATCCCTGTGCTGCCTCTTCTATGAAGCTCTCCTGAGGAACACAGTTCTTTAATATGCTCTCCTCCTCCACCTGCTATTTCACTGCCTGTTCTGATTATACAGGCCTCGAACTGGTGTCTTGTTTTTGCTCATGCACCATATATTTCACTTAGAGCCTTAGCTGCTTCATTGCAGTAACTCATCTCAAAATATTTTTGCCTCCATATGCTGGTCTGGTAACTTACATCTTTGTTAAATGTCTGGTTTTGAGATGATGACATGATTATAATTTTTCTTGGATTTTATTAGTATATATTTGATAACGAAAACAACACAAATACTATGTGCCTCCCCTCTAACCATGCATTCTAGAAACTTCTACTCATAAAATATTAAGGTCAAATATCTCTAGAGACTTTCCCTGGCTGGTCTCTGACCCCAGTTGGCTGAGTTTTACTTTATCTATCAAAGCACTTAAGTTCCACTGTTCTAGTTAGTTTCTGTTGCATTAAAAAAACTCCAAATTTCAGTGGCTTAAAATCACAATCATTTATTTCTCATGATTCAGTGGCTCAGCAGTTTGTGTTGAATTCAGCTGGGATGTCTCAGCTCTGTTCCACATGGTTGGCTGGGTTCACTCATACGGAGAGACGGCTGGGAAGGCTGGGCTCCCCCCTCTCTCTCCACATGGTGTCTCATCCTGGATGAGGCTGGTGTTGATGTGTTTTCATGGCTGACGCACCCCAAGAGACTGAGAGAAGATGCTGCAAAAAGTCATGCAATGTCACTTCTAATACATTCCACTGGAAAAGCACATCACATGACCAGTCAGATTCAAGGGACAGGGGAATAGACTTTAATAATGGCAAGAATTGCAAAGAGTCCACGGCCATTTTGTTTACTACGCCAGTATGTTCCACCTATGTATTGTCTGTCTCCCAAACTAGGTTGAGGAATCCTCATAAGCCTTGTCTTGATATTTATTTTATTTTACTAAATGCTTGGTGCAATGCAAACTTCTTCATGTGGGACTGAATAAATTTATCAGATTGCACGTTAAGCAGTGGATGGAATGCAAAGCTATACAGGCTGCAAGACATAATCTCTGTTCTTGAAAATTCCATAGTCCCCCGAGTTACCGTCTATTAAAAAAATGGTGAGGCAAGATTAGAAGGGCCTTTTCAAACAATAGCAAAAGTACTATTTGACAGGAAAATGAAAAACTAATTACCATGTTGGGTAATGGAACACAACATTTCAGATGAGTAAGTACCCCTCGAACCTGGTATTTAGGAAGATTGAGACTTACACTATTTTTTGAGGATGAGATTAGCATTCTTAAATAATACTTGGGCAAAAATAATATATAGAACATGTGAGAACTATCCCAGGAGCAAGAAAGTAAAATTTTATGTTCAAAAAATTAGTGGGTGCCCACTTTGCCTGGAGCAGGAGGTGGTGTCATGGAACATGGGAAGATTGGAAGAGAAACTTGGTATAGCCTTGTCGCTGATAAGCTTTTAGAACAAAGAGTATCTAGACAAATATCACACTTAGGGATGGAACAACAGCAGCATATTTAAAACAAACTAAAGTGGGAGAGGCGGAAAGTAGGAAGAAGCAGGTATAACGATAGCCTAAAGCTCATGGCAGCTGAACGGATATGAGGAGGCAGGTGCAGTTGTGCCCTGCTGTTCTTTAAGATACAGTGTTTCATTTAATCCTCTGACAACCCTGTGATATAGATATCACAACTGTCATTGTACAGATGAGGACAGGAAAGTTCAGATAATTTAGGTAACTAGCCCAAGATCATATATAAGTTAACAGAAGAGATAATTGTTTTAACTTTGAGTTAAAAGTCATATTATGCTCTTCTCAGAATATAAAAGTATTTTATTATCAGACTTTTACTTTACCACAAGGTTTTGCAAAGTCCTTAATAAGCAATAAGTGAGTCTCTAACAAAATAAGATGCTGCCCCTGCTTTATCTGTGCCTGCTCATATAGTGGAGAAGGAAACAGACCCTTCAAACAAAAGGCAAGGGAGTGAAGAGGATGAGACAGAAAAAAAAGTCTGAGAATACAAGTACTTGGCCACTAAGTTCCAACCTAAGAATTAAGCATTCATTCAACATATATTTAGCACTTAATAGGTGTGAGCCCCAAGCAGGATGCTGGGAACACTATTCCCATGTTTCAAAACAGTAAAGGAGATTGACATGGAACAAAGAAATACAGTCACTATTGAGAAGGAATTTATAAAATTCTGTACACAGTAGATCAGGAGCCAGATAGAGAAGGACTGCATCTTGCTGAAGCATTGAGGGAAAGATTCACAGAGGAGATAGATATTGCTTTTCCCATTGATAGGTGAGAAGTTGGCCAAGTAGCAAAAAGGGACGAGGAAAAAGGGTAATAGGTGTGAAGGGTACAGAGCAGAGGGCAGTGAGTACAGTACTCCAAGCAAGACAGGAATCACATGGGTACGGCGGGGACCACAGCATATGGGACAGGGCATTTGAACACGAGGAAGTATAAAGCGGCAAGTAGGAGGGTAAACACTAGGGCCAGATTGATTTGCTTCAAATCCCAGTTGGCACTGCCCCATCCCCTTTGGCTTTAGATCAGCTGTTCAACCTCATTAAGCCACCATTTCCTCATCTGTAAAATAGAAATGATAACAACACTTTGTTCCCCTCTTTCCTGACTTCTAAGCTAATTGAGTAATAGATAGCTGTTGAGTAGAAATCAAAATACCAGTTTTAATCTAGTAAACCTGGATTAGAGGATCTAGCTTGGATTTGTAGTGAAACTGGGCTTCCTAACATTTACATTCAAGCCCATATATTGGGCCCTACAGGTGAGGAGAGTTGGAGCATCTGAGAAGACGCTTAGCATGGAGCACCAAAGTCTCCTCACACCCCAAAGTCTTGTTAGAGAGTGTGGTGCACAGATCAGCAGCCTCTGCATTACCTGGGAGCTCAACAGAAATGCAGGATCTCAGGTCCCAGCCAAGACCTGCTGGATCAGAGTCCGCACTTGAACAAAATGCTCCAGTTGACTCCTGGACATTAAAGTTTGACAAGCGCTGCCAGAGAGCATTGGGGAAACTGGACTACTGTGTGAGAGATCTCCATCTGGCCTTTTAGACCCAACACTTCTTATCTCCTGTGGAGAAGCCAATGAAAAGTGGGCAAGAGGCAGAAGGTTCTATTTGATATATCTGTGATGGCGTCAGATGCTGCATAAGAGCTGGCAGCAATTCAGGATGGGTGAAGATGATGCCCATCCCTTACTAACAACGGAATGGGGGAGGAAGACAGCCCCATGCATGTGACTCCAGGGGCTGGATGCAACATTCCCTGAGACTCCAAATGCAGGACAAGGGGCAAATCTGAAGAGAAAGAGAGTTAATTTGTAGTATATTTCATAAGTTCATTTTTACATTAAAACCTTAGACCCATCTATAACTTCTTCTAAGCATCTGCTCAAATGTCATCTAACAAAATGTTCCCTGAGTACCCTTTACAAACCCCTGTGACTGCCACCACTACCTTCAATGCTCATCCTTCCTGCTTGTCCTTCTCGGCTTTATTCTTCTCCTCCACATCCTGTAGAATGTAAGTTCTACAAGTTGCTATATCTATTTTGTTCACTACTGTTTCCCTGGTGCTTAGAATAAAATGGCACTGGGGACATATGGCAAGTACTTGATATATATTTGTTAAATGAATGAATATGAGTTTGAGGTCCCATGGGACATCCGGTGGCATTTTCTAATAATAATCATAGTATTTACAAGATTGGAGCTCAGGAGAAAGTCTGGGTTTAAGGTAAAGATAGGGAGTTGTCAGCTGTTAGTGCAAACTGCAGCTAGGAGGCTGGATGAGAACTCTTGGAGAGAGTCCCGTGTTTATGGGAAAGATGATTTGTTTGTTCGGTTGAGATGATGTGGGATTTCGGGAGAAAAGGTGGTGTCATCACCAGCCAGGCCTGGCCACAGAACACAAGCAAGTCACTAGTAATGCCATTAAATAAATGCAGCCACTTCCTCCTGTTTACCGTGGATAAAGCTAGCAATTTCTTGGAAAGTTTTATGACGTCACAATGGGTAAAACAGCCAACAACAGCATTTATCATTTATGGAAAAACATTTTAATAATTCACTGCTTCAATTAACATTTGCTGTTAATCAAGATTTTATGTCTGAAAGCCTCAGACCCAAGCTCAGCAGGTCGGTTTAGAACCAAGCTCCATCTGCCGGTCATGGAGCCCACAAAGAGATAAATGCCAGGTCTACTTAAAGCTTAGGAGGGGACACTTTCCAAAGCAGGCTGTTCCTGGGAGTCTGGCACCCCAAGAAGTTAAGGAAAGCAACCTTCTGCCTCCAAAAGAATCCTGGATTTCCCAAAGGACAGAGATTGCAATTAGTTTGAAAAAACTGTCACTCTCATTTCTTCTTTTCCCACATGCTAAAAAAGGCCCTCTATGCTATTATCTGTGTATATTCTGGAACACATAGGACTTTTGTTCCCATATTTGATCACTAATAATCTGGCCATTTGCTGATAACTGTTTCTACCAAAGCTAGCACTCTATCCTGTACAGAAACGGAGCAAGAAAGGAGGCTCTTCACTGTTTGTTGCCACTGTTTTTCTAAGATGTATAAAATCATACTTAGAAACAATTGTAACTTGCAATAAATATACTTTACTGTGATGAAACACTATTAACAGTTTAGTAGGGCAGCGCCTGTGGCTCAAAAGGGTGCCGGAGGTGGTGGGTTCAAACCCAGCCCTGGCCGAAAAATAAATAAATAAATAATTTATTAATTTGATGCTAGACAGCATCAAAGAATCACAGATTCTGCTCTTTGACTTAAATAGCCCCTTAATCTCTCTGACCCTCAGTTTCTCTATCTATAAAATGGCCAAAGCATCATATGTAACTCAGAAGTTTGTTGTATGAAAAGAAAAAGCATTTTGTCATGAGTTGTCCTCTGGGAAATACTAAATACTAAAATATTTTAACTATTTATGTGTAATGGGTGAGATGGCCTTCACGCCCTTCTGAAATACATGTTAGCACATCTGCTATATTGTTCCAGTTACTGCAGCCCTTTAATTCATTCAACAATGCTTAATGGAATGACTACTATGTAATAGGCATTGTTCTAGGAGCTGAATATCCATGCAAAATACCATCCTTATTCCCGTGGAATTTGCAGTCTCGTCCTAGAAGAAATACGAAGTGAATGAATTCAGAGCTGGCCACTCAGTCAGTTATTTATTTACCTTTCACCACTGTCCCCTCACTTGTTAAACTAAATTATATACTAGTACTTCACTTAGAGATATGATAGATAGGTAGGTAGGTGGATAAAAGTAACTACAAAACATTAAGTGGTATATGCTAACTTGAAAGTTTCAGAGTGAGGAGAGTAGGGGCTACTTAAACTCAGGTGTCTGAGAAAGGCCTCTCAGAGGATGTGCCATAGAAACTGAGTCAGAGGAAAAGCAATTTAGGCAAAGGACAGATACTCTAAGGTGGGAATAAAATGTTCTGTTTCAGAAACAGAAAATGTCCTGGCTGGAGGGTAGTAGGCGTAGGCAAGAACGCTAAGAGAAGGCTAGAGAGGAGGTCCAACCTGGTAGGCCATGTAGGGAGATCTAATTTTAATCTATTACCAGGATTTTAAGCCACTAGACTGTTTAAGCATGGGAGTGGCAAGACAGGTTTGCATTTTTCAAAGTTAACTCTGTGCAGAGAGTGAATTCTATCAGGGTGGGAGATGAAACAGGAGCGGGGAGGCCAGTAAACCAGAAAAGCAATGCCGGTGGCTGACGCAGCACCCTCGAAGCAGGAATAAAGAAGAGCAGATGGATTCGTTTAGGTTTTGGAAGCAGAATCTTTAGGGATTATTGATAGATTGAAAACAGGAAAAGAGAAAAGAGAAATTCAAGTTTTCTGGCTCAAGCAACTTTGAGAAATCTAGTCTCCTTTCCTTGAAGCCCCCACTGTGCCCAAATGTGCAAGGATACTAGATGCTTACTCAGTTTCAGGGATTCATCCTGCTTTCAAAAGACAGACGAAAAAGGAAAATCAAAAGCATGTGCATCTCATCATATCCCTTGTTCCCACCACCACCTCCTGATATTTCATCATTGGTTTTATAAACCCAGAGGGTGCTTGTCTACTACGACTGTGGCAATAATCCTGATAAAGACCATTCACTGCCACAAGCAATGGATTTTAGGATTATGACTCAGTCAGCTCCAAAGCATAGCCTTTCTTCCCAAAGTCTTCTGGGGTGAGGCTAATCCTCTATGCATGCCACTCGCCAGCCTCACTCACTTAATGCAGCAGAGCCTCTAACCCTGCTCAAGACCCCATATGTTGCACTCTGGGCCACAGAAGAGCTCTCATATAGGGCCCTAGGTGTCACTTCTAGTCCTGGGACTTGTGTTTACCAGCTAGATAGACTCCAGGAGGTTTTCTGGTCAGCAAATCTCTTCATACAAACCATTTTATGTCTTCTTCTTGAGCTCAGCATACCATGAAGACAGGGCCATGAGAATACACAGCTTTTGCTTATATAAAGAGAAAAAACAATGTCCTTTTAAACCTAGTCCCAGGCCAGATGGGCCTACTGGTCTTACATTTCAATAAATAGAGCAGACCATTCCAAGGTTGCTCACGATGAGAAAAATCTTCCCAACCGCTACCTCCATCAGCAGAAAAAGAAAAATGCCATGAAACCAAATTTTCTACCTCAAAAGTTACCCACTTAGATAAGCAAAATCTGGCTTATATTTGTTCCCTAAATTGAAAACAACGTACATCTATGTGTAGGAGAAAACCTAGTCTGAAAAATACTAGTAGATGAGCCACAGCAAAAATGGAGATTGAGAAACCTCTGGGAGTGAAATTTATCCTTGTGGCAGGTGGGGAGCACGCCATTTGCGGTGAGATGAATTGACTCTCAGATTAATTGGAGAAGGCAGCGTCTGTCCCATATAGCAAGGAAAGGGCCTTTAATCACTAGTGTGGTTCCTATAAATCGGGCCAGGCCCAGAGAGAGCCAAACATTCCTTCACACAATACAATTAAAGGTGAGGTTCATTGTTCCATAATGAGCAAGGTCCAGAGTCATTCTGATACAAATGATTTCTCTCTTAGCATTAATGTATTTTCTATAAGCCAGGTGTGGTGGCTCACATCTGCAATTATAGGACTTTGGGAGGCAAGACAGGAGGATCACCTGCCCTCAGGAGTTTGAGAACAGCCTGAGCAATAGCAAGACCTTATCTCTACTAAAAATAGAAAAACTAGCCAGGTGTCATGGCAGGTGCCTGTTGTCCCAGCTACTCAGGAGGTTGAAGCAGGGGGATGGATTTAACCCAGGAGTTTGAGGTTGCTTTGAGCTAGGCTGACACCATGGCACTCTAGCCTGGACAACAGAGTGAGAGTCTCTCTCCCTCTCTCTCTCTATATATATATATTTTTAATATATAATAAACTAATACCTTGATGAGATAGGTAGGTTAGATAGGTTTTTTTTTTAAGTTAGTTTTCAATTTTCTCTTTAAGAGACACTAAATAAAATTAACCTGCATCCCTGACTTACATTTTCCAATCTAGTAATGAACTGAGCACAGAGAAACTGTGATGAGCACATTGGATAAACATGAGACACTATTGTAGTTTTCACGATGCAAAGGATGAGACGCTTAATCCTAAGAAGTAAAAGGTGTTTCCTGAGTAAAGAGAGATGTAGGAGAAATGATACTGAAAGATTCATGGAAGAGAGTTGCAAGAAGGAAGGGGAAAGCTGACTTAGGGAGAGAGGAAGGGTAGAGGTGATCAGAGGCCATGTTCACTGGGGCACCATTTTGCAGACGATGAAGGATGGTTCTTATGGCAGGGAACTGCATTTAGTTCTGAGCTTATTCCTCCCACACTGTACTTCTATACTGAAATGACCTCATCCTTTCCTTCTGTTATAGCTCTGCCTCTTTTGTTCTGATAGGGAATAGCGAGACTGTGGCAGAGTCACCAGAGGAAGGCTTTGTTATTCCTGGTTCCATCATAGGGTTTTGACTGAAATATTTTTTAAGGATGTTGCCCCAAGTGGATTGTTAAATCACAACCATCTATCAGTAGTGACTATCCTGACAAAGATCACCTGTACCAGATAGGAGACTCCACTGCCCTTCATAGATAAGCAGAGATGGGAAAGAAGGGCCCTACCACACCCAAATTACTGTATGAGGTCAGGGGTTCCATCTACATTATGGCCACATAGTGCACTAGCTAATCTCTTCTTTTCTTTAAAAACTTTTTGCTTTATGGAACATATGTGCGCTACTAAACTCAGTTTTATGGTTAATTTTTGTATACTGAATATAAACATTCCTTTTATTCCTGTTATCAATGTAGACACTATAAATTCACTGGAAGAATTTTCAAAAGAAGATATTGTTATAAAAGATAGAAGGTTTCTGTGTATCAAAAACTAATCCAAAACTGAAAGGCAAAGGATAAGCTGGAGGAAACACTTGCAATAAGAGATCAAATATTAATATAGTAAGAATAAAAATTCAAATGAATACAGTAATAATATTTTATCCATTGCACAAGCAAATACTTTAAAGTAACAATGCTGAAAGCTAGAAAGGGTGTAGTATAATGTATTCTTGATAGGAATTTAGTAATAGGTTTCTAAGTCTTTAAATATCTCCATATCCTCTGATTCATAATTCTATTTCTAGATTAGATTATAAGAAATAATTAGTAATATAAAATAGGATCAAAGAGTTAAGCACATAGCTGTCTTTTGAAGCATAATTTATAAGGACAAGCCAAATGTCCAATATTTGGAGAATGATTAAGGAAATTATAGTAAGCCTACATGGTGGGACACAATGCTACTATTAAAATCATATGCATGAAACATTTGTAATGATATGCAAAAGTTTGCTATGAACATTACCTTTTAAGTGAAGATTCAAGATATATATATATATATAATGTGATTTCAACTATGTAGAATTGCAATCTAGAAAGGAATACATTACAATGTTATCAGTAGTGGTTTAAATGGTAGGCTTTTCCCCCGACTTCTACTCTATGGTGTTATTTCCCCATTTCTTCACTGAGGATATGCTTTTATAATTAGAAAAAAAATAACAAAAGTATAATACAAATTCATATTAAAAGGAATCAAGACTCCTTGAAGAAATGGCTGAATCCAAGTTTGGAGTATGAAATATGTAAGATATGCATAGAGCATTTTGTTGGCACCCCAAAGAAAGGACACTTTTAAAGATTGTTAGGTGCCAAAAGAATACAGGGGCCAATTTGAAGGGACTCTCGTAGGCTAAACATGAGACAATTTGGGGACCAAAAAGAAAACCAATAATTACAACTAATTGAAACATGCTGGACATATTTTAAAAATGCTTAAGTGTTTTTCTTTGGGATAGATACCTGGTAATGGTATTATAAGATCAAATGGAAGGTCTATTTATAGCTCTTTGAAGATTGTCCATACTTCTTTCCAAAAGAGCTCTATTAGTTGAAAACCTACCAACAATGTTTAAGTGTTTCCTTCTCTCCACACTCACTTCAACATCTGCAGCTTTGGGACTTTGTGATGTAGGCCATTCTCACTGGGGTTAGGGGATATCTCATGGGGGCTTTGATATGCATTTCTCCGATGATTAGGGGCAATGAGAATTTTTTCATATGTTTGTTGGCCATTCATCTGTCTTCTTGGAAAAAGTTCTGTTCTTGTCTCGTGCCCAATGATAAATAGTGTTGTTTGCTCTTTTCTTATTGATCAGTTTGAGTTCTCTATAAATTCTGGTTATTAGGCCTCTCTGTCAGATTTGTAGCATGCAAACGTCTTCTCCCATTCTGAACTCCAATTCTGAAGGTTGTCTGCTTGCTTTAGTTGTTTAGCTGGAGGAAACATTTGCAGTAAGAAATCAAATGTCAATATAGTCAGAATAAAAGTTCAAATGAATGCAATAGTAATATTTCATCCATCACACAAGCAAGTACTTTAAAGTAAGAATGCTGCTGAGACACTGACTGTACTATAGGATTGGGCCTAGGTGAGAATTGGTCCAGCATAGCCCAAGTAGGGATTGCACTGGAGTTTGGGGCCAAAGCTCTAGCTCCTTTCTGGGTCAGCGTCTCAGTAAACCTAAGTTGCTTTAGTTCCTCCTCCTTAACTATGCAGAAGCTTTTTCATTTGATCATGTCCCATTTATTTTTGTTGTTTCTGTAATGAGGTCTCTTTTATAAAATCTTTTCCCAGGATGATATATCATCAAGAATTTTTCCCATTCTTTCTTCTAGAGTTTTTATTCTATCTTGTCTTAGATTTAAATCTTTTATCCAGTGTGAGTCAATTTTTGTAAGTGGTGAGAGATGCAGGTCCAGTTTTAGTCTTTGACATGTAGCTACCCATTTTTCCCAGGACTATTTGTCAAATAGGGATTCTTTTCCCTAGTGCATTTTATATAAGGACATTAGCACTAGAATGTTTATTGCAGCTCAATTCATAATCACCAAGATGTGGAAACAATCCAAGTGCCCATCAACTCTGGAATGGATAAATAAACTCTGGTATATGTGTGCTATAGGATACTATTCAGCCATAAAGAAAGATGGGAGACTTCACATCTTTTGTATTTACCTGGACGGATTTGGAGAACATCCTCCTAAGTAAAGTATCACAAGAATGGAAAAGCAAGATTCCCATGTACTCAATACTAAAATGAAATTAGTGGATGAACTACATGCCCACACACAGAAAATAACAATTAAATTCAAGTGGCAGGGAGGGAGAGAATAGTTTGGTAAGCTCTTGCCTAACAGGAACAATGTAGGAGTATACGGCATATCTCCTGGGTGAAGGGCTCAACTACAAATTGGACTTTATCTAACAAATGCAAACAATGTAACCTAAGTGTTTGGACCCTTCTATCAATCTGAAAAAAGGTACAAAGGCTCCCTTTATTTAAAAAATGCTTAAGTTCAAAATGTCACTAAAATAAGAATTACTGATCTCCTTTGGACATTACTAGGGGACTGAATTATTCGTCAGAAATCTGGGAAATAAAGATAAGTAATCAAGCATTTATTTAGATTTTTGCTATGCAAACTGGACCTTATAGCAGTGCTTTTCCAACTGTGGTTTCTGGGCTGGCAGTGTCACCTGAGACCTTGCTCAAAATGTAAATCTCAGACCCCACTTTTGGCCTCCAGACTCAAAATAACTGGGAAGAATCCTGAGCTTGAAAGAGTTAAAACTCAGCTATCTAAGCATTAGATCAAATTCTGTCTTTGGGGTTTTGTTCTATTATCTTTTTACCAACAAGGAGGCTCAGATGTGGGCTTTACTTGTACATTTCTTATCTCAAAGAAATATAAAATCCCAGATTTACATATAAGCTTAAGAGGAGGAGGCTCAGGTGGCATTCCAGCTTGATTTCTACAAAGGACATACAGGTCAATTGGGCCTAGGTGAGAATTCTCCAAGTGGTCCAGCATAGCTCAAGTAGGGATTGTATTAGAGTTTGAGGCCAAAGTTCTAGCTCCTCTCTTGGTCAATATCTCAGCAAACATAAAATCCCCCACACAGTACCAAGAGTATACAATTTTATAGGCCAATTCTTCCAAACCAGTAAGTAAATAATTCCAATCTCTTTTAAACTATTGAGAGCTCAGAAAAAGATTATTAAGCTAATGTAACACTGACATCAAAACCTGACAAAGGCAGCACTAAATAGGACATTACCAGCATTGTATATAAAAGTCCTACAGTGGGAAAAACTGGTAAAATTTGAATAAAGTATGGAGTTTAACTGAGAGTAATTTTCCAGTGTTACTTCCTTATGGAAACAACAGTGTCTTTATGACTTTTCAGTACATTTAAATTATTATAAAATAAAAACTTTAAAAACTAATTTTAAGTATCTATTTAAAAATTGTGCCACACTTGCTTGGGAAGAGCCCAAGTTCATGTTTAGACATATAGAGAAATGCAACACACTGAAAGGACTCTGAGAGAGTAGCTCTAGCTATACCTATCAGGCTTCTTGTTTGGCCATGGCTAAAACTAAGGGACACCTACCTCTGACATTTCCTTCCAGCTTATTTCCTGCAGTATGGGTCACAATTACTGACACTTGTGACACTTTAGAGGTATGGACATACATCTCAAAGGAACACACACCTCTTGGCAACAAGTTCTGACTACTAACTTCAAAGCAATTGAGGCATATCAGACATTTTCTCCAAAGAGGTTCAAATTCTACCTACCAGGTAGTCAGATCCACCAAACAGATGCCAGTTCCCTCAAGCTGAGAAACCGGGACAGCATTGGTCATCTTGACTGATTATCCAACACAACAAATTTGTAGCCCCCACCCTCATTGTGACTGACTAAGATGATCAAGCAGGAATAATAAGCAAGTGACTATACCCTGCAGTGTTACTTCAAGATCCAGACATCTTGGGGACGGTAGGCCTCCTGTTCCAAGCAGCAGGAGCATCTTCTACTTTTATATCATCGCTCTTCTACATCCTTCCTACAGACCATTTCAGGTGGTCTGTAAAATGCTAGGGTGTTTTTTGGCTATAAATCTGGTCTAGTACCCTATAATTCACTTATCTTGATGACATTTCTCTTTTGAATTAGAAACATTGACTTGAGAGCCACCTAGAAGTTTCTGGACACAAATGCAATAGATTACATAATGGACTTACTCGTCCACAGAGATGGGGAGGATGAGCATAGTTTTAAAAGTTTCTTCTTCGTTGATTACAGACACTCAGACCAATGCCATAATCCTCTTGCATCATTGAATTCTCAGTATCAGGCAAGGTTCTTGACATATAACATAGGTTTAATAAATATTGAAGATATTTGTTTAATTACTAAGTTTCCTAGTTTGCCTTCCCTGGACAGAAAATAATTGAGACCAATTTTACAATAAACATCATATCCTCAAACTACATAATTTCTCTGGGTAAATAACACAATAATATACTGGAATTATCAAATTAAGTGAGCTAGATTTCCTAAAGCCTTGACCTCCTTAAGTCTGACCTACAGGGCTTAAAAGCTTTATCCAGGGAAGTGCCTATGGCTCAAAGGAGTAGGGCGCCGGCCCCATATGCTGGAGGTTGAAAACTGCAAAAAAAAAAAAGCTTTATCCATCTGAGAACCCCTCTTAATGTAACTTCTATGGTAGCTGAAATTAACAAAATTCCAATCTGCATCATCTTGTGTTGGAACAAGTGTGAATTCCCCCACTCATCTGCTTCTTCAGATAATTGGTGACTCTGGGGATATGTTCCTGTGCATATCCCACTCAGAAAGAGATCAAAGGAGGAAAAGAGGAGCCTACCAATTAGGATCTAAGATCCCTGATACATCAAAAGACTATGGAGTGGTCTAATTGGTTCCTCAAGAAGACAGCAGTTGGATCAGACATTGGCCCCTACACTACCCATCACTGTATTGGTTCACAGAGGTATCAATGATCTAAGCAGGAAACTTCTTTTAAACAGCCCCTGTAGCCAGTGTGAGGGCGATTCTCCCTCATTGCTCCTGCAAGGGCAGGCTGCATTTATTCTGGGTATGTTCTTTAATCCTCTCTGAACAATCCACATGTGTAAGGCCTCTGGTCTATTATCGGAGTGTAATCTTTTCACTTTTCAAAATAGCTTCTCTCTGGAGCCAGAAAGCTTAAATAGGGCACTGGAGTGCTAATCAGCTCCTGTTCATTGGTGGGAATTGCAAAGCATCTGTGTAACAGGCAAAATAGAGAAGCAAAGCTAAATTCCCTTGGTCTGACCCAGGGATGCAGTAATTCCACTCTCAGCTCCTATTCCAAAGACACTGGACTGGATTCCAATTAGTGTAAAGGGGAGAGAGGAGGGGTAGGCCAGATGACACGCACTGTCGCTATGGAAAAACAGAACAGGCACCAGCACTTGGTGTCTCTTTCAGCCATTAGATTGCTGGCAGAATAAGCTAGACATTTCTGGGCTAAATTCATTACCATAACATGAAGGAAAAGACTTGTAAATCATTCGTCTTTTTGAATTGATACAGAAATAGGGTTCATTTTCCTGGAATCTTCTTTTTAGTCAGGATTTGAATGTCCATTTTCATTTTATGATCATTAAACATTGATCCCTAAACATTGATTACTTAATCAAGAAGAAAATGAAGTGCTACATGTTTCTGGACAGTTAATTCCTTTTCTCATAATATACATTTGCAGGACACAATGTAAATACAGTTGGATTTATTTTGATTTCAGGGAAGAAAACAGCTGTCTTCCAAGAGGCTAGAGCAAGCCTAGCCAGGGTTCAGGCAAAGGAAGCCAAAGCCAGAGTTGGGGCTCAGGGTTTGCGATGGAAGTAGGAAGAGTAGGGCTCCCAAGTGTCTGGAAATGGGTAAAATCAGAAAGTGAGGATAAGTCATGTCTTAGGGGGCACTAATAGCCACAGCCAGGCATATTTTGTCCACTTACATACTCCAACATCTAACCCAACAGCAAACCCGTTCAGGTATATCTTCTAAATCCATTTGGAATTTCCATCATTTCTTTCTGGCTCTGCTCTTTCCCAAGTGATTCTGTTAAACTCCTAATTGCTCCCTCTTCTTGTGATTTTATCCCTCCCATTGTATTCTTTCTATGACAGTCCATATTATGCTTTTAAAACATGTTAGGTGATAGCACTACCCGGCTTAAAACCCTTCAAGAGGCGCCTGTGGCTCAAGTGGCTAAAGCGCCAGCTACATATACCTAAGCTGGTGGCTTCAAATCCAGCCCAGGCCCACCGAACAACAATGATGGTTACAACAAAAAATAGCCAGGGGTTGTGGCAGGCGCCTGTAGTCCCAGCTACATGGGAGGTGAAGGCAGGAGAATTCCTTGAGCCCAGGAGTTGGAGGTTGCTATGAGCTGTGACACCACAGCAGTCTACCCAGGGTGACAGCTTGAGGCTCTGTCTCAAAAAAAAAAAAAAAACCTTCAAGAGCTCACAGTGTCACATTATCAAGTCTTCACCACAGCTTTTAAGGCCCTCCGTCCTCTGCTCCCCGTGCTCTCACTACCACTAGGACATCTTTCTAGCTGCCCCACTGTGTTCCATTCTTTACAATGGAATTTCTACTGCATTGTTCTTGCCACTAGACATAAGCATAACTCTCACTCTCTCTTTCCATGTCTATTCAAGTGTCATCTTATTTGAGAACCTTCTTTCTGATCAGATACATAAAAACCTCCAGTACTCCTTGACTCTGTCTGCTGACTTTTTCTTCTTAGTACTACTGTAAATTATATACATACACACATAGACATGCATATACTGTTTTGTGTGTGTATGTGTGAGAGAGAGTACACACCTTATATTTTGCCTCCACCACCATGACCAGTACCAAAAGGTAAGTTCCAGACAGGGACTTTGTTTTACTCACTGGTATATTTCAAGAATCTAGAATAGATGTAGCATTGAGAGACATTAGTCAATATTTCTTGAGTAAATGAATGATTATAACCAAGAGACAAATCTAAGGTCTAGAATCTGGGAAGGCAAAGCAACAGGAGAGGCACTAAAGGCTGGAGCAAAATTGAAGTAAGTTCAGGCCCTGGTTCAGAAGCCTGAATTTCACCTTTCCTGCCCACCAGATCTTTGACATAGGGTGTGTCAACTTGGTCAGAAGCCCTATTGTCTGAGAACCAAGAACCCAGTAGTTTAAGGAGTTTAACGCTTCTTTCCCTTGAAGAAATCAGAATTTTTTTTTTGAGACAGAGCCTCAAGCTATTCCCCTGGGTAGAGTGCTGTGGCATTACAGCTCACAGCAACCTCCAACTCCTGGGCTCAAGCAAGTCTCCTGCCTCTGCCTCCCAAGTAGCTGGGACTACAGGTGTCCGCCACAATGCCCGGCTTTTTTTTTTTTATATCTTTTTTTTATTAGATCATAATTGTGTACATTAATTCTATCATAGGATACAGTGTGTTGCTTCCATATGCAGTTTGGAAAACTCTCATCCAACTGGCTAACATAGCCATCATGTCTTTCTCATAATTGTTGTGTTAAGATATT
>CAUYQV010027419.1:0-12940 GCA_963574575.1 Galagoides demidoff | reverse complement strand
GTAATTCCTAAATGAACAATTGAGAATCATGGCCCATGCTCAGTTCTGAACACACACAGCCCTCAGCACTGAGACCTGGACATCTGCTCCCAGGTCCCAAGTAAACAGGACAAGGAGCAATGGGGCTGCCTGGCTCCCTTGCCATCCTCCTGAGTGTGCTCTGTCCCAACTCTGTCCTATTCTGCATCTGCTCCCTGCTCAGCACACCTTCCCTCACAGCTTGACCACCTCCCAACTCCTGGCCCCATTCTGTCTCCAGCTCACTCCCCACCCCAGGCTCTGTGCGCCTCATGTAGGCACTTGGTAAGGAATCCAAGCCTTGCCACATGTGCGTGTCCCACAGGCTTTCCTCCCCAACATATGGCTCTGGCCTCTGAGCTCTTGGTAACCTAGAAAGTGAGGAGCTGTCAAGAGGAAAAATACAGCAAGCAGGCAGAGAGGGCCAATTGGAGTCGGCCCATGAGGCCCCTAGGCCAGTTCCTCTCATACCCAGGAGACCCATAACTGCAGGGTTAAAAATAGTGGAAGACACGAGACTGACAAGTTCTGAGCTGCAGCTCCTCATTTGTCACAAACTTCCAACTTGCCATATGAGATAGGACTGTCCCTTCACTTCTCAGTTTCCCCATCCATCAACTGTAGATGACAACCATCTCTAGTGTGTTCTACAGGCATCCTGCCCATCTCCTTGGGCCCTCACCTCTTCAGGGAGCTCCAGCTCCCTTCTCCCTGTGAATATGATGTCTGCACCCAAAAGCTTTCTTTCCTGAACTGTAGTAGGCCAGGTAGCAGGCTAAAAGTGCTGGAGAAATGACACCCCTCAGAGGAAACTTCCATCAGTAACTCACAGGAGTTGATGGCTAAATTCCCCGGTTCCCTCTCCCCTTAGACAGCATAACTCTGGGTGTGTATTCTACTTTGATGCCGTGTTCCTCAACAGGACTAAGTGCCAAGCCCATGAGGGTAACCAGCCTCATGGTGCACCCTGTAGGGGCTGCCTTTCCTTCCCATTTCACAGAACTACTTGCATGCAAATCCCTGTCTCAGGGCCTGTCTCTGGGCTACCCCAAACTAAGACACTATCCCCCTCCTCCCTATCTCTGGGTGATAATAGACGCTACCAGGTGTCTGAGCCCAGGGCTGAGCACAGGGTTTCCAGCCCCCATCTCTAGTCTGGACCCAACCCCCCCAGGAAGGTGCCAGAGGATGTTGGTGGGACTTCCCTAGTTGTCCTGGAATGGCCAAGGTCTGAAACTAAGGACAGGAGATGGTTGGTACAAGCAAGGAGTGCCAAGTGAGTCACCAACAACTAGGCACCCAACTACTCACTTAGTGAGAGGCAGCACAACCTGCTCCCCCACCCATTCCACCTAAGAGAGGACTGGGGAGGGGACAGGGTACCATGGGGAAGTTCATTATCCAGGATTTTCCTCTGGCTCCCTAAAGCAATGGGAACAGGCGGTTGGTTTCAGGCTAAAAGGTTAATATTCAACATGTCAGCCTGCACATCTCTCCAGACCAGGCTCAGACCTTCCTTCAGATCAGCTATTCTGTCTGGTCCATTCCATATCCCTAACTTATTTCTTTCTCTCCCCCATGACCACCTCACACTGGGCTCTCGTCCCTCCTGCGTAAAGCCTCCAGCAGCCTCCTTTCCAGCCTCCCCACCTCTCTCGGCCTCTTGATTACTCCAAATATTTCAAAGCAAATATTTCAAAATCAGTTTGGCAAACTATAGCCCATGGACCAAGCACTACCTACAGTCTATTTTTGTGTGGCCTGTGAGCCAAGATGTTTTTTACATTTTTACATCTTGTTTTTAAACAAAACAAAGAAAACCATGTGACAGAGATGTTTGCCAACCCCTGTTCTGAAATATAAATCTCTTCCTGCTTAAGGGAGTGACCTCCCTGCCAGCCTTATCCCACAACACTCACCCCTACACACCCTAAGCATGTTCTCTGTGCCTGATATGCCCCCCCTTTCCCCCATGGGATGCCTGGGTTGCACTTCCAGACTCAGTCTCAATGTACCTTTGGCTGGGCCTAGGCTTGCTGACCTCAGATCGTGCCTTGACTTTCCCAATTCTACCCTGTATGTCAGAGGCTGGTCCCTGCAGGCTCCTGTTTAGACCTGATCATAGCTGATTTTGGCCAACAGGTGGAAGATGGAAGAGCTGGGAGAAGGGATGTTCTTCCCAAGGTCTCTGACAATAGCCGGGACTTGTCCTAGTAGGTATACCCACCATGGTTTCAGCTCCTACTGGGTGGTGACCTGGGCCCCCGACTCCCTGTCTCCTCCCCCTCCCCAGAGTAGCAGCAGTTTCCTAATTGTTACTAATCTCTGGATTGCCCCAGCTGACTTCTGAGCTCTTCCATTACTTGAGTAACCAATTCCCTGCACTTAATTACCTCAGTTCAAACTGTTTTTTGTTTGCTAACTAATCTTCCAGGCCTCTACTGACCCCTAAATTAGCTGAGGCTGCTGCTTAAAAAGCCCCTTTTCACTTAATTGGTTATTGGATGCCTATGGTATTCTAGGCCAAGGGTCAGCAAACACAGCCCACTGACTGTCTCATAAATAAAGTTTTATTGGAACACAGACACAGGTTTGTTTGTTTGTTTTTGAGACAGAATCTCACTCAGACACCCTGGGTAGAATGCCATGGCATCATAGCTCACAGCAACATCATACCCTCGGGCTCAAGCAATCTTCTTGTCTCAGCCTCCTGAGTAGCTGGGACTACAAGCACCCACCACAACAACTGGCTAGTTTTTTCTTTTCTTTTTTTTTTTTTTTTCAGTTTTTGCTGGGGCTGGGTTTGAACCCGCCACCTCCGGCATATGGGGTCAGCACCCTACTCCTTTGAGCCACAGGTGCCGCCCAGTTTTTTCTACTTTTAGTAGAGATGGGGGTCTTGCTTTGCTCAGGCTGGTCTCGAACTCCTAAGCTCAGGAGATCCACCTGTCTAGGCCTCCGCGAATGCTAGAATTTACAGGCATAAGCCACCATGCCCAGCCTACACACATTTATTTACATGCTGTCTAGCTGTAGGCACAGATGAAGAGCCACAACAGAGGCCCACATGTGGCCCACAAAGCGTAAAGCATTCATTATCTGGGCCTTTTCAGAAAAAAGTTGCCAACTCTTGTTCTAGGCAGACCTTTGATAGTCAAAACGTAGTCCCTGGACTACCAGCAACAGCTTCAGCCAGGAGCTTATTAGAATTCCAGAGACCTACTAAGTCAAAATCTGTGTTTTCACAAGGACTTCAGGTGACACGTGTACACTGAGGTTTGAGAAGTGCTATCTTAAAAAGGCACCTCCAAATCAGAGTGCACATCCTGCCCATGAGTCATCATTGACCAATTAACTGTCCTCCCTTTCAGAGGAAAGTGCTGGAATGATCAGCGTGTTGGTCTCCCTTGGAGTCCCAGCATCTGGTGAGTTGACTGGCACAGAGAAGATGAATGCAATGACCCCCTGAAAAATAAATTGTTGAGGAGACCAATGGAACCTGAAAAAAGAGAATTTCAAAACCAGCAGCTACCATTTTCTTTTACATGTCAAACTGGCAAAGATCAAAAAGTTTGTTGACAGTGAAGTTGGGAGAGTAAGGGAAATAGGTTCTCACATTGTTAGCACAACCTCTCTGGGGAGGTCAGTTTGGCAATATTCATCAAATTACAAATGCATGTACCCTTTGACCCTGCACTTCCACTTGTCGGCCTTTATCTTCCAGATAAAGACTGACGTCTGAATGTAGTGACGAGCTACTAAATTATTTATTGCACAAGAGCAAAAGATTGGTGTCACCAAGTATCTGTCAGCAAGGGATTTGCTAGGTAAGCTAAGGTGTACAATAAAACCGTTTAACTTTATTTATTTATTTTTGAGAGAATCTCACTTTGTCCCCTTCGTAGAGTGCTGTGGCATCATAGCTCACAGCAACCTCACACTCTCAGTGTCAAGGGATCCTCCTACATCAGCCTCCTGAGTAGCTGGGACTACAGGCACCCACCCCGATGCCCAGCTATTTTAGAGATGAAGTCTCAATCTTGCTCACGCTGGTCTCAAACTCTTAAGCTCGGGCAATCCACCACCTCAGCCTCCCAGAGTGCTAGGAACATAAGTGTGAGTCACGGCTCCTGGCCTAAAACTGTTTAACTTTAAAAGAGAAGGAAGGAGCTAGTACAACCTCCAAGGTAGATTGTGAAGTAAAAAAAGCAAGATGCAAAAACAGTACATGTTGAGTAATAACCAGAGCAGGGCAGAGAGAAAGAAGAGTATACATATATTTCCTTTTATACTTATAAAAAGGATGTACAAAAAAAACAATACTTGATGGCCACGGGTTGGAATTGCTAGATTGCTGGGAGCAGGGACATGAGGAGACTTTTCACTATCTACCAGTTAGTACTTTTTGAATTAAAAACAACAAAGGGGCGGGGCATGGTGGCTTAGCCTGTAATCCTAGCACTCTGGGAAGCTAAGGCAGGTTGAGTCACCTGAGCTCAGGAGTTCAAGGCCAGCCTTAGCAAGAGTTAGACCCCATTGGCTCAGCACCTGTAGCTCAGCATCTAGGGTGCCAGCCACATACACCGGAACTGGCAGGTTTGAATCCAGCCCAGACCTGCCAGACAACAATGACAACTACAACCAAAAAAAAAAAAAAATAGCCAGGCATTGTGGCGGGAGCCTGTAGTCCCAGTTACTTGGGAGGCTGAGGCAAGAGAATCACTTAAGCCCAAGAGTTTGAGGTTGCTGTGAGCTGTGACGTCACAGCACTCTACTAAGGGTGACAAAGTGAAACTCTGTCTTAAAAAAAAAAAAGGGTTTGGCCCCATCTCTAGTAAAAATAGAAAAAACTAGTTGGTGTTATGGTGATGCCTGTAGTCCCAGCTTCTTGGGATGCTAAGGCAGGAGGATCACTTGAGCCCTGGAGTCTGAGGTTGCTGTGAACAATGATGCCACAGCACTCTACCCAGGGTGACAGAATGAGACTGTCTCAAAGAAAAAAACAAACAAAAAATAGGAAAAGCTGCAAGAAAAAAATACAGAAATGTACGCGCGCGCGCACACACACACACACAAATAGGTGTGTTTTAGCCGTCCAGTCTGGAGCGTTTCTACTCAAAATGTGGTTAACAGACCAGCAACATCAGAATTACCTGAGAACTAATTAGAAAGGCAGAATCTAGGCTCCACCCCAGATGCTCTCAGGCAAAATCTGCATTTTAACAAAAGCCCGATGGAATTCAGCAGGCGTTGAGTTACCATTTGAGACACTGCTGGTTCAGGAAGCCAGGGAATTCTTACCACCACCTGGTTTCCATGGTCTGCTACTAATAAAACAGCTGCCTTTTCCCCCTAACTGGGGCTCCATCCCAGTGAGACACCAGGGCCCAGGCTGTTCCCATTAAGGGGGAGGTTTTCAGCAGTTCCTCCCAGGCCCTGGCTGGCCCTGAGCCCAGTGCCCTGGCGAGTCCCCAGCAGAGGAGACAGCTCACTTCCTTCTCCTGGAGCCACTGGGACTGCTTGGAACGGAAACATCTGAGAGTTCTTCACTCCCCTAGATGTAAACTCTTTCCGACACGAATAAAGATGCATGTGTCTGACTCAGGTTTATTCATAACTGGTATTTATTTATCCATCCACCAGGGCCTCTGATTGCCTGGTACCCTGACCTAGCTGTGGAAGAGAAGTCAGGGGAGGGTCACACTGGTCAAGCCCCATTGGAGAAGTGGGGAGGAAGAAAGGCCAGGGGCTTGGCTGCTACCTCTGTATCCTTGATCCTCTGGAAATACTCCAGGCCACATCTGGAAACAGTGATGCTGCTGCTGGACTTTTCAGAGCAGGAGGTTGAGGAGGGGGGCTGCACTGACGTCCAGACCACCCAGGAATTTGCAATCAGAGGACTGATTCTCCCACCACATTTCCCCTGCCCAAAACCCAATTCTCTGACCCTGGTTGCTAAGAGAGCCCAGAGCCAGCAAGGACTGAATGCCCCCACACCACTGCTGTCCTGAACCTTCCCCACCACAAGCTGGAGGGACTGCGTCCAAACCCTCTCTCTCTCTTTCTGGATCTTTCTATTCCCCCTACCTACCTCCTCACAGCAGCTCCTCCTCCAGAGCCCTGAGAAGAGCCCTCCTCTTTTCCCTTCATGCTCTTAGGTCCCTTATCCATGTGGCTAATGTCTCTTAAATTAAAAAAAAAAAAAAAGCAAAACCAGAAAGCCACTAATAAGTGTGTAGTCCAGAAGAGTTTATAAAATGCTTCCACACACAGTGAGCCTCAGCTGGCTGTCTGACAGCCTAGCAAGGTTAGTTGCCTCCCCCTACTCTGTAGAGCAGAGTACCAAGCCCAGGAAATGTTAACAGGCTTGACAAGATCTCTCCATCTGCAGGTAGCAGAGGCCTCAAGATTCAACCATACACCTGGACCACCATCTGCCAAGATCTCAAGGCCTTCCCAGAGCAAAACCCTAAATTGAATAGGCCTTTGTCCAACAGCCACCTGCTGACATAGCTCTGTGAATGGTCGGCTCCTTTGCCTGGCCCACCAGGCCCCAATTCAGAAAGCTGTTTGCTCCCCATTCCCTGGATCATGCCCTATCTCAGGTCTACCCCTTCTTGGGGTCTGGGCAAACATCCCAGGCCTTTCTTCCCAATCACTGTTGTAGTTGCTTCCCAACCAGCCTGCCTGTCCCCTTCTCCAACAATTTCATGTTCCTAACCATCCTCAAACCCTCTGCAATAGATTAATTACAAGAGTGGCCACAATGATACTGTATTCACACCAATGTGACTTTGTTTCTCCTCCTATCAAGAGACAGTCGACCAGACACGGTGGCTCAAGCCTGTATGAATAATCCCAGCACTTTGGGAGGCTGAGGTGGGAGGATTGCCTGAGGCCAGCAGTTCAAGACCAGCCTAGGTAACATAGTGAGACCCCCATTTTTACAAAAAAAATTTAAAAACTCGCTGAGCGTGGTTGGCACACACCTGTAGCCGCAGATACTTAGGAGGCTAAGGCAGGAGGACTACTTGAGCTCAGGAGTTGGAGGCTGCAGTGAGCTATAATATTGTAACTGCTCTTCAGCCTGCGTGGCAGAGCAAGATCCTATCTCTAAAAAGAAGAAAAAAGACAGAATTTACTTTCTGACCCCCTTGAATCTAGGCTGGCCTTACAAATTGCTTTGGCTAATAGAATAGCAGAATGTGGTGAAAGTGCCAATTCTGAGCTACCATATGCATCTCCATTTCTTTTAGAAATTATCTAGCCACTGTATGAGCAAGCACAGCTAGCCTCCTAAAGGAAGAGAAACTATATGGCCCAGGCATCTCCACTGGCACAGCAAATAGCAAGCCAAATACCAACCAGATGACAAGCCCATCCTGAATTAACCAGCTAGTTCCCAGCCAACCTGTCGGCAGACTGCAGATGATAAGGAAACTACCATGACCAGACCATAAGAACCACCCAGAAGACCTATAGATTAGTGAGAAATGAAAAATGGTCACTAAATTTCTAGGGTGGTTTCTTACACAGTAAAAGCAAACAAATATACCCTTTCTCCTCTGCCCACTGGCTGTCAGGGACTTCCCAGGCCATACTGCTCTGGGTTTCCCAATGAAGTTGATGTCTCTGTTTCATTTCCCGCAATTTCTCCAAAGCTTACCATAGCATCCTCCAATATTTCTTGCTCTTTCCATCCTCAAGGGCTTTGCGTATCCAAGTCTTCCCTCCCACCCTTGTCCACACCCCCTTCCCTGACTACCATTTCACCCTCCTTTCTCCAGATCTCAGAATTATGTCCTGCCTTTGTATCTTGACTCTGGGTCTACCTCACTCCAAAGTGTTTCTTGTTGTTCCAACTCCTTTGGAACATTTAGTCTCAAACTTGGCTCTAATTTGCTGTGCTTGCCAAGGAAGCACTTAATCATATCTTTATCCTGCCTTGTTTTATTCTGCATTGATTCGTTATAGACCAGGAAAGGCAAATAAGTTTGAACTCATATGTCTACCAGGACCAATCAGTAGAAGATGCCTGGAAAACATCTGGCATCTGCTAGAAAGACTGCCCTGATTGATTAGTAATGTCTGACATCAGTGCAAGCTAGAGGAGTCTGGCAGATAGGTCGATATTGGCCATTCCTGGCCCAGTATAGAGATTCTTAAACTTTTTGTTGGTAAACTTATAGACCCCTTCAAAGAATAATGTTTTTAGGGCCAGGCAAGGTGTCTCATGCCTGTAATCCCAGCATTCTCGGAGGCTAATGTGGACAGATTGCTTGAGCTCAGGAGTTAGAGACCAGCCTGAGCAAGAGCAAGACCCAGTCTCTAAAAAAAAAAATCAGGCATTGTCGTGGGCACCTGTAGTCCCAACTACTTGGGAGGCTGAGGCAAAAGAATCACTTGAGCCCAAGTGTTTGAGGTTGCTGTGAGCTACACCGTGGCACTCAACCCCAGAGCAAATACACCAGATTGCAAAGAAAACCAGTTGTATTCAAACATTATAATTTTTTTAAAATATGCAATATAATAACATGTGTGCTTCTCCTTAACATACTACATAACAAGATGTAGCAAGGGCCTACTAACTACAGCAGTTTTGTAGTACAAATGAGCTTCCAGAATATTTATTTATTTATTTATTGAGACAGAGTCTCACTCTGTTGCCCCAGGCCTGTTCTCTTCCGGACAAAGACTCAGCTGTGTGGCATCATAGCTCACAACCACCTCAAACTCTTGGGCTTAAGAATCCTCTTACCTCAGCCTCCAAAATAGCTGGGACTACAGGTACATGCCACAACACCTGGCTAGTTTTTCTATTTTTAGTAGAAATGAGGTCTCACTCTTTGCTCAGGCTGGCCTTGAACTCCTGAGCTCAAGCAATCCAAGTGCTTCGGCCTCCCAAAGTACTAGGATTACAGGCATGCACCACCGTGCCCAGCAAACTTTCAAAATATTTATAACTGTAAGCTGGGCATGGTGGCTGGGACCTGTAATCCTAGATAGTGTGGAAGCCAAAGCCGGAGGATCACTTGAGGTTAGGAGTTCAAGACCAGCCTGGACAACACAGAAAGAGCTACCCTGCACCCAAGTTTATACCTGTAATCCGATATGAAAATATTTGTGACTTCTATTGGGACAAAGACTCAGCTGTGTGGTTTTGTTGCCTAAATCCTAGTGGAAGGCAATCCTCAATTTAGAGCAAAATGTAGGTGCCATTCTTTTCCAAGTTTCCTGGACCCTCTAAATAATATCCAGAATACTCTAAGAACCCCTAGTCTAGTCTATCACCATGCTAAAAAGGCAAGGTCTGCTATCATATTATTTTTTATCCCTGAGAAGAATTGAGGCTAGACCACCATGGTTATCAGTGTGATATAAGATAACACAACCATGAACACTGGCAGTGTAGAGCTGCAAGGTGCCTGACCCTGTGCTGGGCAGAAAGCAGTCTGGATTTTCATCACACCATTTCTGCCCCATCTTGGTGGCCTCATAAGTTTCCTTCCCCCTCACAGGAGCAAGGCCACAGGAACCTATTAGAAGCTGCTTCCCTATATTTCAGACCTAGGGAATCCCTCCAGGCCCCCTTCCTCCCAGTCTCCTAGAACCTGCTGCCCATCCCACTGTCTTGCTCAGGCCTCTTTGCTTAGCCCTGGAGAAGCAACATGGCAGAGTCTCTGTGTACTGGGCTCCCTTTCCAACTTTCTCTTCCTTCAGCTCACAATCTGATGGAAGAGGGCCGTGCACCAGCCATTGCCATTCCCAGGACCTCAGAACCCCAACACTGTCTCTTGTTATCTATGTGTGGAATTCAACATAATCCCTTGTAGCATCCCCATGAAGTGGAGACACCATTCCCCTCTTTGGCCACTGCCTCAAGAACCACTTGGCCAAACCTCTTCCTCTGGCCAATACTGATCTGACCTGTTCTGGACAGGATTTAACCTGATCTAGAGCTTCTTCCATACACCTGAGTGGGACTCCCAAGGAAACATGCCTGGTCCTCATACATGAGCGGCCCAGAAATGTGGGGAACTAACAATTTCCCTTGAGTGCTGGGGGTCAGAGCCAGTGAAGAAATGCTTCTGCCCTTTGTCCCCCAGCAGAGACTGCTAAGACATTTCAGAAGGCTCTTTGGAAAGTCACAGTGGCGCTGACCTCCCAGACATTCATAGCATTGGCCCGCATGGTGACACAACTTGTTCTGGCTCTCCCTCATTCCCTGATTCAGTATCCCTGACCCTCCCTCCTAACTCCCTGAGATCACATTCTTAAATAAACTACCTACTCATAAGCGGTTGTCTCAGGTTTTGCTGGGGAAAAGCCGGGCTACAGACAACAAGGAACTAAGGATCAAGGAATTGAAGTCACTTGTTCAAGATTGCACAACTTGTACATGGCCAAACCTGATTGGTCCGATGAAGTAATAAACACACCTTCAACATCGGTCACTTGCTTGATTGATTAGTTATCTCTCCCAAAACAGCACTAAGGACTTGAACACACAAGTATAAATATATACAAGAAATTTTCATTTAAATTTTAATTATCCAAGTTATATTAGAATATATTTCCATGTAAAAAATGTAAAACATTACAGTTAGCTTACAGTCCCTTTGGCAGTTGCTGTCTCTGATCGCTAGTTCCCCCAGAGGCAACCACTTTTTCTCCGCATTTACAGACAACCGTGGTATTATTTTACATGTATATGTTATATACTCAGGCTGGGCATGGTGGCTCGTGCCTGTAATCCTAAGCACTCTGGGAGGCCTGGCAAGTGGACTGCACTGCTTGAGCTCAGGAGTTCAAGACCAGCCTGAGCAAGAGCAAAATTTCGTCTCTACTAAAAATAGAAAAACTAGCCAGGCATTGTATTAGGCACCTGTAGTTCCAGCTACTTGGGAGACTGAGATAAGAGGATCACTTAAGCCCAAGAGTTTGAGGTTGCTGTGAGCTATGACATTATGACATCCTACCCAGTGACTCTTTGTCAAAAAAATGTTTATATATATAAAATGTTTATATATATATATAAACAAGCCTTAGTTTAGTAATTCCCCTGCTAGTGGACACTTAGGCTGGATCTAATCTTCACATTTTCACTACTACTAACATTGATGCAGTGATGGGTTGACATTTTAAAACTTTGTTTTGTTTTTTATTATTGTTTGGGATTCATTGAGGGCACAGAGAATTAGGTTACACTGATTGCATTTGTTAGGTAAAGTCCCTCTTATAATTGTGTCCTGCCCCCAAGAGGTGTGCCATATACCATGACCCTCCAACTTCCTCCCTCCTCCCCTCTCCCATATTCCCCTACCCCCCTACCATGTATTAGATCATCTACTGCCTTCATATTCGAATTAAATACATTGGACTCTTGTTTCTCCATTCTTGTGATGCTTTACTAAGAAGAATGTGTTCCACATCAATCCAGGTTAATAAAAAAGATGTAAAGTCTCCATTTCTTTTAATGGCTGAATAGTATTCCATGGTATACATACACCAGAGCTTGTTGATCCATCCCTGGGTTGGTGGGAATTTGGGTTGTTTCCACATTTTGGCGATTGTAAATTGAGCTGCTGATAAACAGTCTAATGCAAATGTCCTTATGATAAAATGATTTCTTCTGGTAGATGCCCAGTAATGAGATTAGGATGAGGATCAAATAGGAAGTCGAATTTGAGTTCTTTAAGAATTCTCCATACTTCCTTCCCAAAAGGTGACATGTTAAAACTTTGAATGATTGCCATCCACTGTTTGACTTATTTGCACACCCTCCTCTCCCACCCTGACTTAGCTACCTTTGAACTGTTCTGTCTGCTACCCCTCTGAGAATCAGGACTGAGTAACTTGGCTGGTGGGAGCTTGCTGGGCCTGGGAAGAGGAAAAGTCAGACTCTGTTGTCAACACCTGCTGAAGCAGAATGTTCCAACTTTATGTGGAGAAATTCCCTGAGATACACGGAAACTAATGCAGATTTTCAGACCCCCATCCCTGGTTCTGACTCTGTCTGTCTGGTGAGCAGCTGGGGAGCTACATTTTCATAAGCACCCACTACAGTTGTGATCCTGATAGTCAGCCTGTCCACACACTGGGCAGCAATGCTCTGAAAACTTTGAGGGGGAGGACTCCTGGCTCTGGAAAGCCAAGGAAACAGCAGATTCCCACCCTGACCTGAAACAGCAGATTCCCACCCTGACCTCAGGACCCAGAGATGGGAGAATCACTACTTGGAGCATAGCTGTCAAGACAGAACTACTTTGCCCCTTCCTTTCTCCCCACCTCACACCATATCCACTACTTTCTACACAACTAAACATTGCGCTGGGAGATGAGAGCACAGAAGTGCTTTGAAAAACACATCTGTGTGGGAGGCTGAAGAGGGTGAATTGTGTGAGCTCAGGAATTAGAGACCAGCCTGAGCAACAGGAAGTCCACATCTTTTAAAATAGCCAGGTGTTGTGGTGGGCACCTATATCCTAGATACTTGGGAGGCTGAGGCAGGAGGATCACTTGAGCCCAAGAGTCTGAGGTTGCTGTGAGCTATGATGCCAGGCATTCTACCTAGGGTGACAAAGTCAGACTCTATCTCAAAAAAAAAAAAAGAAAGAAAGAAAAACACATCTGTTAGGGAAGACAAAGGCAAGTATGGACATACCTGAAAGGCAAAGTACATGTCCAGAATATAGAGAGACAACTACTCCAAATCAATGATTTTAAAAATGGCCAAAAGATGTAAGAAGTCTCTTCACAAAAAAGGATATCCGGCTCGGCACCTGTGGCTCAATCGGCTAAGGCGCCAGCCACGTACACCTAAGGTGACGGGTTCGAATCCCCAGCCCGGGCCCGCCAAACAACAATGATGGCTGCAACCAAAAAATGGCTGGGTGTTGTGGCGTGCGCCTGTGGTCCCAGC
>CAUYQV010027417.1:0-26102 GCA_963574575.1 Galagoides demidoff | reverse complement strand
CACGGCCTACAGATATATGAAAAAATGCTCACCATCCTTAATCATCAGAGAAATGCAAATCAAAACTACTTTGAGATATCATCTAACTCCAGGGAGATTAGCCCATATCACAAGAGTTGCTGGTGTGGATGTGGAGAAAAGGGAACATTCCTACACTGGTGGTGGGAATGTAAACTAATATGTTCCTTTTGGAAAGACATCTGGAGAACACTTAGAGAACTAAAAATAGACCTGCCGTTTGACCCTGCAATTCCTTTATTAGGTATATTCCCAGATGACAAAAAATTGCATTACAACAAAGATATTTGTATCAGAATGTTCATTGCAGCCCAATTCCTAATTGCCAGGTCATGGAAGAAGCCCAAGGTCTCAGTTATCTTTAACTCTGGTCAACCCCAGATGTTTTGCTAATTAGCATGATAAACATTAGAAATATGTTGTCAATAGTGATATTAAGGCATTTAAAAATAACAAAATGGACTCTAGAAATAGGTTCTCTGTGTAATAAATAGTATTCAAGTTAGGTGACCTGGCTGAAATATTTTAGAGAACTCCCAGTGTGGCATAGGGAGGGCATATGTACCTATGCGTGCTTTTCTGTTCAATGCTATGCAGATTGTCCCAGAGTCATGGTGCAGAACATGCCCTGGGTTCATGTCGAAGGGTGAGGATGTTCTCTGCTGATGGGAACCAGGACATTGACTCATCTCAAATACTACAAAGTTTTCTACAAAATGATTGTTCATGCAAACCCTCAGGGTACCTAAAAAAAAAAAAATGAGTCTTTCTTTTCAAACTATGTGATTTATTTTACATTGCCTGATAATATATGTCCATTTTAAAATAGCTTATGCATCAGTCCTTGCATGATTATTTGGACATTTGAACTGGGAATGACTATTAGTCATTAGTAATGTCCTAACTATTCAAAAGCTCATTACCTGCCAAGAAGAAAATGCTAACAGGTGTGTGAACAGTTACATAATTTATGTCCCTGATATGGGAGGGGATTTTCTGAAAGAGGAAGACGGAGTCCAAGGTCCTAGGCCAAGGTCAACCCGTGGCCTTCACGTGGCCATAGTGCTTGCTTTCTCTGCATTTCCACCTTTTCCTTTTATTCTAGGTCTCTCTGGTTTTGATTTCATGTTGCAATTCTCAGCTAAAGTTCTGCTGCTTTGTCCCTTCCCCTACCCCATCTTTCAGAGGGTGAGTCCGATGCTCAGGAGGAAAAGTAGTTTAGCCCTGGACACAGATTTGGACATTATAGGGCAGAGGATTGCCCAGGGGTGAGGTGAAGAAAAAGGAGAGAAAACAGCCAGCCCAGATCCTTGATGTCAGGGGCTGGGGCAGATGTCATTGTCAATATGTAAAGAGTTGGGAAAATAGAGCCCCATCGGAAGCCCAGGGAGTGAAAGGAAAAAGACACTTAAAAAGCAGGAAGGTAGGTTGTGGGTACGGGGGGTAGTGTCTGTAATCCTAACACTCTGGGATGCTGAGAGGGGTGGATCACTTGAGCTCAGGAGATGGAGACAAGCCTGAGCAAGAGTGAGATCCCGTCTCTAAAAAAAACAGCCAGGCAAATATCTGTTGTCCCAGATATTTGGGAGGCTGAGGCAAGAGGATCTTGAGTCCAAGAGTTTGAGGTTGTTGTGAGCTGTGACATCATGGCACTCTACCAGGGTGACAAAGTAAGACTGTCTCAAAAAATAAAACAAAACAAAGAACAGCAGGAACCTTCCATTTCCTGCTCTTGTTGCTATGAGCTTTGTCTGGGAACTTTGTGAGAATTATTTTCATGAAAGTTTTCTCTTCACCAAAGTTATCTGTTGCTCCCTATTATAGGTAGAGAAGAGAGATACTAACATTTTTTTGCTTATTGTTATTTTATTGTTATTAACTATGAAATGACCCAAGTACTATGTTTGACAGTTGTTATCACTAACATTTCAATCTGATGCTTCTTTTTTATTTTGATGGTACATCCTCATTTTTTCAAACAGGGTTTGGATTATAATTATCTTTCAAACATTTTCAGAGTAATTTTTTTGAAACCATGAATAAGGCAAAAATTCATATTCCTTTTGAATATGAGTTCTATCATAGCTCAGAATATCAACAAAGCGTTTAGGAAGGGTGTGGCGAGGGAACGTAACGTGTGTTGATGGTCTGGGAGGTTCTGAGATTAACCATTTGAAACAAACTGGCCAGGTATAGAAGCCAGAGTTAGCCCATATCTGTTGGGCATCAAGTAGGTCTCTTTCTCCAAAATTATAAGACACATACAAGTCTTTGTGAAAAGACGCATCAGTAGGGCATAAAGGACACATAACCATTACAGTGGAATGCAAGAAATATTAAACATCTCCAAGATTCAGGCAGTGAGCCTCCTTTCTGAAGGTCTGAGACTGGGGAGGCAGGATATTACAGATAAATATAAAACATGTGAGTAATAGGGGGAGGTGGATAATACACTATGTGGGAAAGGTTTTGTAGAAAAAAAAGTAACTCTTTAGTTTCATGGGAGAAAATCAGAAAATATTTCCCAGAAATATCCTTTTTTGTGCTTTAAAAGCAGGATAAGAACATGCAGGCAGAAGGAACTGAAAGAACTCAGGTTTGGAGACGGACATCCTGAGACTGACAAATGATGTTTCATTTCGTCCAACATTGTGTGAGTGTTCATTTAGGATTTTATTGGAATAGAAAGCTTCACAGACCAAATCTTGATTAAAAACCATGGAACTCAAAAGGATATTTTGGAGAATTTTGGCCTGCAGGTGAAATCCAGCTGACTCCTTGCTTTTGTGAAAAAAGTTTTATTGGAATCCAGCCACACTCAACTGTTTACGGCTTATTTATAGTCCCTTTCATACTACAACAGCAGAATTGAATATTTGCAACAGAGGCCATAAGGTCCACAAATCCAAAAATATTTATTATGTGGAGTTTTACAAAAAAAAGTTTGCTAACTCCTAGACTGACTTTGGATTTTGTAGCCCTGCAGATCTAGTGAAGATGTTTGATCACTCCAGTTTGTTGCTATTGTTGTATTTATTTATTTATTTTTGTTTGGTGGCTTTTTGCTTTAACTTTTAGAAGGATTGAACCTGTTGCAATCTGCAGGCTAGCTCAGAAAGGCAGATAGGGGGGTCGGCCACTCCTAGATAACCTCAGCCATCTCCGACTGAGAGAATTGGCACACCCAGCTGGGCTCTCAGGAAAATAAAGTTGAATAACACCTGCAGTGTGGTGGGGGAAGTGATTATTACACTTATCAGTAGTATCAGCTAAGAAAGAATGCAATGTAGATGACCACAGGCCAGGGGACCCAACTTCTATGTGTATGATTCCAAGAGGAAGGATCCCATCTCGTCGAGGAGACTTGCACCAGGTTTGAATGAGCTTCCATTTGAAAGACACGTGGGGGGATTTGTGGAGCTTTAACAAGCACAGATTTGGAGATAGGCATTGCTTTGTGAACAAGACAGAACCAGAAGCCCATGTTCACTCTGAAGTATCCCTCAGTGAAATTTATCGGCACTGTAGGAGCATTCAATGATCCTGCTGTCATGCGACTTACACCTTGCCTGGTTATTTTTTTATCCTGGAACAGATTTCCCCATTTTGTTTTTTTTCTTTATGTGCAGGTATCTCATGACCGATTCTAATAATTAAAGCAAAAGAAAGGGATGATGAGGGAACCGGTTTCTTTAATCCATTCATCTTGGTTGCCACATTCAGCAACTTACTGAGTAAATTAAATCTCAGATTCATTGGGGATATGTTTGACACAGAAAGAAAATTGAAAATGTATTTCCACTACATTAAGGAAATGGCCATTTTCAAAATGAATCTCTTTATAAGAAATAATCAGAATTAGATAAGGATGGAGAGCAAATGACTGTAATATATAGATGGTTGCGATGTTAGGTGATTAATTATCATCTTAAAATATTGCCAGCAATGCCTGCCTCCTCCATTCACTAGAACGGCCTCTTCCATGCTCCTTACGTTTCTCTGCAGTTGAAATGAATTTCAGTGGGGCTCTCGCAGGTGGGTGCTTCAGACGTGTCTGTGATGAGTGGGGCCAGGAGGCTGGCGACGACGCTTTCCACCTGTTGATTCCCATCACTGCAACAAAGACCAATTTTGGGTATCAGACTCAGCCAGACCTGAATCAAAACTCTAGAAATTCTGAGGCTTGTTTTCCTGGACTGTTTTTTTTTTTTTTTTCCTTTTGCTGATGATAAAGACTAAATGAGGAAATAACAGTAGCAAAGACTTGGGCAAAGGGCAGCTGTTTTCTCTTCCGAGATAGTTGGACATTTGTCATTCCGTAAAGCAATAGAACCCTTATATTACCTTCCCTTTGAAGATTAGCACATATGCTGGGATGAAGCCATGGTAAGCTCATTCTCTGTGCAGAGAGATAGAGGGGCAATTTCTGACAATTTTTGGTGCTAGAGAGTGGGGAGATGTGTTTATTAAACGCTTCTCATAGGCTGCTGCTATTCTACGTGCATAATTCTCACAGTAGCCTTAAAATGCAGGTACTATTACAGATAAAGGGAAGGAAATTTTGCCTTGGGTGGGCACGAAAACCAGCAGGCAGGTCAGCCCGGAGACATCGTGCCAGAGGGAAGTAAGTGCATGTGTGTCCCTGACCGTGTGCTGGACGAATCAGTAGTTCATTCTAAATCATTACTAGCCAGAATCACACAGGGATTTTCTTTTAAATGCAATAAATCAGCAACTGAACAATTGGATTTATCATGTTTATTATGTCTAGGAAATCCCTATGTGTATAGGTCCCTGGAGGTTGTGATAATCCCCTGTTGTTCTTATCTGAGAACAACTGATACAAAGAATAGCTAAATATCGAGCAGGACAAAATAAAACCCGGGGAGTACAGACAGATGGGCAGTGAGCGTGGTTTATGCAGAGGAATTGAAGAAGAGAAATATAGAGACTTGCTTTGTCTTTTCCTGGGAGAAAGAGTCAGGGCTAGTGGGTCTAAGCTAAATAAAGGTGTGATAACACAATGGCACACTTTAGAGTATTCAAGCCAAGACAGGGAAAACACATTCTGGGGTTACAGTGAACATTTTTCTGTATGAGGTTCAAGGTGCAGAGGTAGAAACAGATGATTGCGGAGGTGACTTCTTGTCGATCAAGTTCATGAGTCACTAGTTCTGATGCAGAACTCCGTTCCATTCTGCACTGTTCCCTAAGCAAGCTGGATGACTTTCATTAAAAAGTCTTTTGAGTACACAATACCAATATGAGACCAGTGGATGGTCTACTACATGCCCACACAAGAGGAAAACTCAGTTCAATTCAAGCAGGGGAAAAGGGAAGGGGGGAGGGAGGCAGGGAGAGGAGGGAGGCAGGGAGCGGAGGGAGGGATGTGCTCTAATGGGCACACTGTAAGGCACACCCCTTGGGTGCAGGTCACAGCTAAAGGAGGAACTTTACCTAACAAATGCAAACATTGTAACCTAATTATTTATACCCTCACATTCATCTAAAATAAAAAAAGTCTTGAGTACAATGACTATTCTGTGTGTACCCTCCTTTACTTTCAAAAACAAATGATTCCACCACTTGGGAGGCCAAGGCAGTGGATTGCCTCAGCTCAGGAGTTTGAGACCAGCCTGAGAGTGAGCACCTGCCTCTAAAAATAGCTGGGTGCTGTGGCAGGTGCCTGTAGTCCCAGCTACTTGGGAGGCTGAGGCAAGAGGATCGCTTGAGCCCAAGAGTTTGAGGTTGCTGTGAGCTATGACTCCACAGCACTGTATTCATGGTGACATAGTGAGTCTCTGTCTCAATAAAGAAATAAATATTAAAAAATAAAAACAAATGATTCTAAACTGCAAATACATTTTAAGATAAAAGGATAGTCAAACTAGCTACCTGTTCTTAAAATGATGTTAGCTTTTGAAGATGTCAAATCTTGATGCCAAATTATCTTAACTCTGAGTTAGAATGAAACTCATGGGTCAAGAACCTCAGGAGTGGATAGAAGGTTGGTGAAGAGAACACCCTGAGATTCTGAAGACAGGATACATTTCAGCTCTACCAGGGAATAATACCATCACCGTATATCTATATGTGTGTGTGTGTATGTATGTGTGTATATTTTCATACTGATTTTTGCAAGAGTGAAAAGGGAAAAAAATTGAAAGCAACTCCACAAAGTCCAGCACTGATAAGTTGTCTATCACTGGTAGAGATGCTCAGAAAGTCAGTTCCTATTTTGCTGGTTTTTAGGGGAATATGTATACAGGATATTTGGAAGTAGATCTAAGAGAGGGAGCCTCCTTGCTTTAAATCAACTTAAGCATGTTTCTTTAAGTCATAGTTTCCGAGAGAGAAAGGTTTACTTCCCCTATTGGTTTTTAAGAGCTTCATCATTATTCCATATGTGAATTTCTCTTCATTATTTCCCTGCAGGCATAATGAGTCATTTCCATCTGCACGGTCTCCATACTCAGAACTTTCTTTTCTGCATAGAGAATATTTGTCATCTTTACAGTAATAATCATGGTTCCTTTTCTTTTCCAGCCAGGAAATCTCCACAATGTATACATTTGATCTATATTATTTACACAACAGTAACATCCACCTTCCTTCCTTTTTCAATACTCTAAGCTCTCTGTTAGTCCTTTCTATATAAGATGAAAGTATATTAATTGGGCCTCAGTTATCATTGATTCCAGGGCTCTTTTGAATATTTACTGCCTTCAATATGTATCATAATTTCAGATTTCAAAAATCATTCTAGACTAAATCTTGTTTAATCTTCTCCTGTTATCTTCATTTCAAATGCCTCTCTCTTAGCTCCAAATAATAATTATCCTTTAATAATATTGATTTTGCCTCCATTTCCCATCCTCACTCACAGAGCTGTGTGTACACTTGCAATATTTGCAGATAGACAAGGGACTTAAGCTATGCACTTGGGCTATTTGAATTGTTTAAATGTATTTGAAGACATAGGCTTCATACTGAGATAGCTCCTACCTAGTCAGATGTTCATTTCCTGACAGACACCCACTTGTACTTCTCTGCTGACACACAGGCTCTGTGTCCACTGTGTGCAGGGCACTTCCTGCTCCACCTCTGCTCCTGGGTCTCACTGGGAGACAGCAAGGCTTCCCAGGGCACAGTGTGTTTGTCTAATACCCCGCACCTGGAAAACAGATTTCTGGGAGGAAAAAAACAGACTGAGTTGATAGATGAAGAAAATCGAGTAGGGTAGTGTTCTGGCTTCCTCGAATACATCCCCGAGTGGTGGGGGAGGGACCGTCTTTCCTTTTTTCTGCCACTACCTCATTTAGAACCGTTTAAACAGTCTGGAAACTCAATAGACACTTAGTAAATATTAAATACAAAAACCATTTAATACATATTTATTTTATAAAATGAATATTTAGTTTGCTTTGTTGTATTAGGGTCACATTGAAAATCATTTTATTTGGATGAACAGAGAGGTTGGTAAGGATATTTAATTTCTAATTGAAAAATGATAAAAGCACCTTTTGAGTATCTGTGGGAGGACTGAACTTATTTTAAAGATTACATGTGGACATCTAAACATAGACTTATATGGTCCCTGGACTGGATGTATTCAAAGGACTTCCTTGCTCTTTATTTATTTATTTTTGGATCACATGACAGTCTGATCAGTTTGTCTAATTTCCTACATGTAATATAAATCATCCCAGTTTCCTCTTTTACTGCTCAGTTAAGTGACTTGGCCAGTGACACAGATCAGAGAAAGTCCTACCCAGATGGTTTTCCATTCCTGACTCCGTACATCGTTCACACAGAATTTCTACTACACAACATTTAGTATCATAGTGCACGAATTTCCCAAAAGAACATGCAAACAGAGATGAGTGTCAAAAAAAAAAAAAAAAAAGAATTAACTAACCCTTGCTTCTCTTAGTACATTCAAATAGATAATTACATTAACATACAGGTTAGAAATTTGCTGTCTTGTACCAAACCTGTTGTTAGCTTTAAGCAGGACAATAACTACACACACAAGTATAAGGTTTTATGTCTTTTATCAGTGTAGTATTTCAAAATTATGTGATTTTTGAAGAGAACTACAAATAATGATGAAAGACATTTCATTTACAAATAATGGTGAAAGACGTTTTTGAGAAAGTCCAAAAGTCTGGATACTTCACTATGCAAAATGAGGCCATCATTAAAAATCAACAAAGCACTTTAATTGGTCAGTTTGTAGCTATGGCTTAAATAAGTCCATACATCTTCAACCAGAGACTCTTAATGGGAAGTAAACTTTATAATGATCTGCATAAATTTTTTAATAAATATGTACCTAATAAATTCTTTCTTAAGTTTCCTAAGTTACTGATCAGACTGCCATGTAATCCAGAAATAAACCTTTATACCTTCAGAGGAACCCGTTAGTTATACAGAGTAACCAGACTTGATAATTCACTCTAAATAACCCAAAACATATGTGTACCAGACTATTATTTATAATGGTGAAAATCTAAAAATTAAATTCCTTTAAAAGAATTCAGTAAAATAGAATTCTTCTGTTATGCAATGCTGTGTAGTCATTAAAATATCATAATATGTGATTAAAAGCTGCTTATAAAATTGAAAGACAGGATATTAAACAAATCGAGAAAATATATAACTATTAGTGTAGCATAACAATGTATTTTTTTTCGCTTTTGCTCCTAATATCCTTAAAAATAGTTACATAGATTACTTCATCTCAAATAAGTTCCAAACACCATATATAAAACAAATGTACTTTTTCAGTTTGGCTTTGTATTTCCAGAGCCTGCCCTTCGTGGACTTCTGCTCCTTTTTCTGACTTTTAAATACTGATATTTTCAGGCAATTATCTGTGCCTTATGTACATCTTCTAGTTTCTCAATGTCCTCCTCTATCCTCAAGAATTCAAGCACCATCTTTATCATGATGTCTCTAGATATTTTCCATCTGTTTTAGAGAGTGTATAATTAATATTTACAGACCCAACTTCAATCTTTGATAGCCACTAAACATCCTGTTTCATACACAAAATTTGCTTTTCCTAACCCATTCTCCCTACTTTCTGGACTCTCTATCATTGAGGTATCAGTATCCACCGTATTTTCAGAGTCACTCAGTTCTGTCTGTATCTTGAATACCATCCTACTGATTTACTTCCACTAACCTTTTCTAAACACTGTCAATTTTTTTTGAAAGATTAAGTCAATGGCCATAATCCCTTATGAACATAGGAACCAGAAGTTTAAAGGCAAAACCTAATATCTCTCCTTTTCTCTAATGTCCACTCCCTACAGAATAAATCACATACCAGATACTGAGGCATGTGAGACCCTTACTACCTGGACTTTCTCTGAAATTAAGAGAGACTTTATGTAAAATAATTCCCCACACCTAGGACTATGTGTATTTCTCCATAAGTGTGGAGTGCTTCTGATGTATACACATTGATCTTTGTCAGGCATACCATTCCATTTCCTCTCTTTTCACCAATGTAACACATCCTCATCCTTAATAACTCAGTTAACATAGTTTATACATTTTTAATCATACAGAAAACTCTTGTTATATCTGTGATACAAGAATAGGTTAGGAACAAAGAAAGTATTTTCCTAGAAGGACAAACTGAGGACAATAACAGGAAAATGCTGTCCTTAGTATTGTTTGAGGATCCACTGTGTACCAGATTTAATTGCTTTACAGTTATTCAATCATTTCATCCTTGCTGTGGTTTGAATGTGTCCCCTCAAAAGTCCAAGACATGCCAATGTGATGAGTAATAGAGCAATCAATGATCTCACTGCCTGCTGCATGGAAGCTAATAAATAATATGGCACTGACCTTACTGACCTTTAAGAGAAGAAATTCTTTCCTGAGAGTCAACTGGTAAGAAGATATGAAGAAACATGTCTTCATACAAACAAGTAAGTGTGTCTCCCTGAGCTGGAGCTGGGGTCAGGTTTTTATAAGCATACAATAATGGGACTTGATTGGATTGGGTTTTTTTTTTTTTTTTTTGAGACTGAGTCAACTTTGTCACCCTCTGCAAAGTACCCTTGCATCACAGCTCACAGCAACTGAGACAAGGTCTCGCTCCTGCTCAAGATGGTCTCAAATTCCTGTGCTCAAGCAATCCACCTGTCTCAGTCTCCCAGAGTTCTGGGATTGCAGGCATGAGCCACCAAACCTGGCCTTCTTTGATTGGATCTTACAATGAAGTGCTAATAACAGAAGGCATGGTCTGAATGGATCCTGCCGTAGGGCTTCCACTTTTTAATTAAGTACTGCTCCCTGATCTTAGCCCTTAGGTTATACCCAGAATCTCATGCTTGGTTCATCAAGGCATACTCAGGTTATATGACCTTCAGCCTAGAGGTCAATGGCAACTGAAAAACAACTCACAACCTTGTTACATCAAAGTTGACCCAGCTTGGTTTGGTGTGGTAACAGTGATATTAAGAGGTGGGATGATGGAGAGATAATTAAGCTACGAGGGCTCCTCCCTTGTAAATGGAAATAAAGCTTTTGTAAAAGGAGCTTCCCACATCATTCAGATAGCTTTCCTTCTACCTTGCCTTATGAAGACAGAGTATAATTCCCCTCCTGTGGGGATGCAGCAGTAAGATGCTACCTTGGAAGCAGAGAGCAGCTCTCTCCAGATACCACACCTGCTGGCACCTTGTTCTTGGGCTTCCCAGCCTCTAGAACCATGAGAAAATAAATTCTTATTCTTTATAAATTACCTGGTCTGAAATATTTTGTCATAAGAGCACAAACAAAGATAATCTTCATAATAACCTGCTGTAGACAATCTTATTTTTATCCATGTTAGAGATATAAGACAACTGAAAAACAGTAGAATAGTATACCTAGCTACAAAACCATTGTGTTACAGAGCCAGGAATCAATTCCAGGCTTCTTAGCACTAGGTAGAACTGCTTTCTTTGACACACCAATATGAAATCAAGAAAAATCAAAACAAAACATGAGGTCAGTGACCCAAGTGGAAATAAATTCATTAAGATTGTATTCCTTCTTTTTTTCTCTTGCATTTCAAACTCTGCCTTGTGGAAGGTTATATTTTCAATAAATTGATGGACAAATGTCCAAATAGTTTGAATTCTCCCTTTCTTAATGCAGTGGTATCAGTTTTTTTTTTTTTAAATTTTATTATAGACCAATTAGGCTATTGTAAGGTAAGGTCCCATGATTACTTCTACCTTTTTTCATTTTGATGTAGAAAAAAATAACTCAATGATGATAAAAAACATACAAAAAATGGAGAAGACTCAGCACTTTAGAAAAACAGTAATTATACAAGAACAAAATGGTGAGCAAAATTAAACATAACCTACCATATATATTAATGGCTACCAAAATAGCAGCAATCAGAATTCTCAGCCAACCTAAGACAGTGTGAATGACTCACTTCAGATCCAAATTATGCGAATCTCAATTATCTTTGATTATATATGCACGGTAGGACATTTGTAATACTGCAGACAAAGGGTTGCATGACAACCAATTTTTTTTGTAAGAATTCTAAATTATAGTCTTCAGGAAATCCTAGTTATGCAGTAATTTTGGTTTAAATATATCACATATTAGTCACCTTTGAAAACTAATTGTGTGAGATTGCCAGAAAATTGACCCTAAGAACATTATTAGTTTGTAGAATTGATTGTTGTTTGTCTATAAGGGACAAAAGATATAATTTTAAATTTCTTAACACTGTATAGGAAAATTTAATCTCATGATCTACCAGTGGACATTCACATCATTCAAGCTCCTATTGTTAAAATAATTGTTTCAGAGCAGACATGGACTCTCTCTACCATATTCACACTTGCCTGATCTTATCTCAGTTGAACATCACTGAGTTTCAGCTGGAGCCCTCTCAGGACTGCTTGGATTGAGGATTGATCCTCCATTTAATGCCCCTGTATTTTCTCCTGAGCTATGTCCCAGAGTCTCTCCAGCTCCGTCATGACCATCCCTACCATCTCTTACAGAGGTCTGACAACTAAGTTTGTTTTAGAAAAACTGCTACATACCTCATTGCTGAATATCACCATGGTCACCAGATGACCAAGGGGAGTAACTCAAAGGTGACCATGATATTCAGCAATGAGGTATATAGCACTTTTTCTAGGATGTTTGCAAACTTGTCAGACCACCTATGAAAATAGGTCTGATGACCATTCCAAAAAGAGTTTCAAAATTGATTCGAAAGGCAGACTAGGTGCTAACATCAGGCATAGCTTCCCAAAGGTAGTACTTTGAAGGTGGCCATAGTGATAATCAGCTATGAAGTATGTAGCACTTTTTCTAGGATGAGTTCATGAACTTAATTGTCCGACTTTATAAGCATGCTTGCTCCCAGAATAGAGTGTAGATGATTAAATTGTGATAAGTGCTGCCTCTGTTTGGCTCATATGTTGGGTTGAAGAAGGGAGGGAAGTAGGCTTCACAGAGTAAAGGTGGTGTCCCCTCATCAGGATCTAAATGCTTCATATTCTAGAAAACAAGTCACTGATGTTTGATACAAACTCATACTCTGCAGCCAGACTTTTTGTGTTCAAGCTGGAGTTCTTATGAGGCAGGTGTTTTGAGAGCCCATAATTAAACCAGGTTTCCAGTTTAACTGAACTTTGTAAGTGTCATCCTTTTCATCTCTGCATCTGCAGACCTCACCTGTGAAACTCGCTGAGTGCTCAACCAATGCTTTTTGAAAGCAATCTTGATAAAAATTAGCTAACACACATAAAAGATTAGCAAGTAAATAAACTTGGCAGAAGGAAACATAGGTTGTATAAAGTTGTAGCAAAATTCTTGTTTTAATATAGTTTTTATTTGCATTAGCAAAATGCCAGACACTGTTCATATTACACTGTACTGTGCACAATTCTCCATAGAAAGGAACTCGAATTCAATGGCATCTCTTGGTCTTCTTTGACTTGGAATTTATCAGAATGGCAATTAATGAAAATTATGTTGGGTACAAAAATCATATATTGAGTCAACTTCGTTTTTATGAGATGTTTCTATGAGAAGAAATACTCAATGAGAAAAGGATCCAAATAAAATGTAAAAATAGATCATAAACTGTAAATACAGAAGAAATAACAATTAACCTCTAGCCAAGAGGACTAATATCTGGATTTTCATATCTGTTTGTAATACTTCAACAAATTCTTTTAATTCTCTAATTCTGTTCACTCAATTACCTACAAAGTATACACTTAATGATTTAGATAGACTAGGCATTGGGTGAGACAGTACCAATAAAAAACTTAGATGAATGACTTTCATCGCACATTATAATTTATAAAAACAGAGTGTTCATGGTGTATCTTATGTAGGAGTCATTGCATATCAATATATATATCTGTTGTTAATATTTCAATCTGCAGTTTATCAAGGAAAAGCAAATCAAATGGCTAAATGACTTTCCTAACATCATATTGTTAAATTTCACACTAGAGCTAGGACTTGACCTCAAGTTTCATGAAGCACAATTCTCTTGGCTTATTGGGTAATTTGGGCTCTGTTTTCAAACTGCCGTGTGGATATCTTGCATCCAACTGCTCACCTCATCATCCATTATCCTTCTGTTTATTTTTTCTTTTGCCTGTCTTTCTTCCTAGCTTCCTTGTCACCTTTCTTCCTTCCTCCCTTTCTACCCCACTTCTGCCTTCCTTTCACCTTACCTTCTCTTTCCTCCCTTTCAAGAATATTTACTGAGCACCAATTTGGTTCCAGTACCTGTGTGAGACACTGAGTCATTCAGTGGCTCAACGATTGTTGAGAATTAATAGGAATCCTGCTAGCTATCAATGGTATACATAGAAAATATAATATAAATTCTGAAAAATTCAGAAGTCCATTTATCTTCCGAAACATTAAAAATAATAGAAAATACGAAGTGGCAGTTTCAAGGGGAAAAAATGATGATTTAAAAATGCTTTCATCAAAAACTGTAGTCCATAATAGAAGATGCTCCTGGGGAAATAGCTTGTATTGTGTTGAATTCCATTTTGAAAATAATGAATAATGATATGAAAGTTCTTATGTTTTTATGTCGCTGTATGAGAAAAAATAGGTTAGTAAGAAGAGGCAACATCAGCACATCAGCTCTCTGTTAGTTTTGTATAAAAACTTATATTAGCTATCTTTGGTTTTCTCTTCCTATCCACAGATAATGCTACATGTAATTTTTAGAAATCTAGGGGAAATTAGAAAAGCATAAAGAAGGAAAAAAAATTCTTTTACACCTAGAAAGAGCACATATAACTGCTGGCAGTGGCCTCTGCTGTGCTCTTCTCTCCTGTGTCTGTGCCTATGAAGGCTTTACTGAAATCATTACATGCTAGAGACTCAGTGCTATGTGCTGTGGGTCTTCTAAGTTGCTCTTTCCTAATTGTTACTATAACAGAACTTTTAAAATTATATTCTTTAAATATATTATGATTTTTAAATATAGTTAAAATATTTTAATATATTAAAATGGATGGGTACGAGGGTACATACAAGGAATCTGTGGACATTTCCCCCTTGTTGTAATGAGCTGGCCTTAGACCACTCTGGTCTTCCATTCTGGGCACTCATATCTGGGTTCCAAGTCTTCTATTAATCATTTCTCTTGCTTTGGAAAAGTCCCTGCCTCTCTCTAGATACCTACCTCATCCAATGTATCAGAAAAATATTGGAAGTAGATATAACGTTCGAGTGCTAGTATTCTAGAATTTTCGAACTCTCCATCAGTGAAAAGTCTTCCAGCAGTTTCATAGAGTATCCCAGGGGGGTTGTGGAGAAGAAACGGCAAGACACTGCACACATCGCGCACATATGACAGCGCAGAGAAGGAGCCTCATGGACCGTCTGTGACCTCTACTGATTGTCAGGTGCGCAGTCTGTTCAAAAGACCCCGAGAATCTGTCCACGCCCGCCGATAGGGGGCAACCGTGAGCCTTCTTACTGCAGCTGAATCCCCTGAACCATATTCAACTAATCCCTAACAATGACTGAATTCTCTTCAGCGGACAGTTATCAATAGCTCTCATTAGCCTTTAACTTTTTTGCCTTTATTTTTGTAGTGTCTGTAACTATCTTCCTAAAGTCTTATACCACAAAAAAGAAAAACAATCTCCATTTATTCCGTCGAAACAGTAAATGGCTTTTTTCAAGAACCTAGAACTTTGCATATAGTAGAAAGGACTCACAGGCAAAAAAAAAAGAGCCAAATGTAATCATGTCTCTTTTTTGACTAATGACTCGGTGGCTTGGGCAAAGTCACTTAATCTTCTGAGGGGCAGTAGCATTCCAGGAGCATGGAACCAGTTTGAAGGTGAATGGATGGAGGTGCTGCGGAGTCTGAGAGTCACATAGTATGTCTGAGCTGAATCATAATGTGTGATATAATAAAACGTGTCCTAAATAAATCCTCATCAGTTTGCTGACATTGTCTGTGTACCTTCTGCCATCTCCCAGTCGGGTCGTGATGCTCCCACCACCTCCGCCCCTCATTACCCTTCCCTTGGCCTCACCCTCTTTAGCTGCACTGCCAGCGTCCACCTGCTCTTCCTTGGTCCCTGATTTGTTATTCTCCATGCCACCTGCCAGAGTTGGTCTCTCTCCAGACCTTTGTTTAGGGGCCCCTTACTTCTGAATTAATAATGAATATTATCTATCGCCTCAGGGTCCATCCCTAATTTCTTTACCCACCCACCCCCAATACCATAAATTACTCTTAATAGTTTTTTTTTTAATCTTGCTTTATTTTTAGAGTCAAAATTGTACTATGTTGCTGGACTTGGACTATTCAGCCCAAGTGAATCACCCTTCCTCAGCCTGCCAAGCATAGTGAGACTGTGCCTGGCTTAAAGTTTTTAATCTGCACATGTGTTGCTGCTCAAAAATAGCTTGTGACTCTAAATTTATGAGTCACAATCTGCTTGTTTGGTTATTCCACTCTTTGGTTTCTGCTGGATCAGAAAGTCTGAGAGAGCAGGATTGTCACCTGTGTACTCACTGCTGTATCCACTGGGAGCCACAGTGCCTGGCACAAGTAATTGCCCAATACATGCTTGGTAAACAAATAAATCAGAAAATGGGGAAAGGAGAAGAGGTAGGGAGAGGGAGGAGGGGAGGAATGAAGGAAGGAAGGGCTTTGAAAGACATTGGAAAATGAATATTAAGAATTAATTCAGGGAGGCGCCCATGGCTCAGTGAGTAGGGCGCCAGCCTCATATACCGAGGGTGGTAGGTTCAAACCCAGCCACAACCAAAATGCAACAAAAAATAGCCAGGCGTTGTGGTGGGCACCTGTAGTCCCAGCTACTTGGGAGGCTGAGGCAGAAGAATCGCCTAAGCCCAAGAGCTGGAGGTTGCTGAGAGCTATAACACTACTGCACTCTACCGAGGGCAATAAAGAGAGACACTGTCTCTACAAAAAAAAAAAAAAAAAAAAGAATTAATTCATGAACTTTCCTGGAGCTTCAGCCTAACATTCACTAAGTGTCATTCACTAAGGCTCCAGGGCAGTGAAGTTCTCATGTCTACTATGAGCACATGCCTACTCTGACCCCTTCTTGCTTGAGAATAATATAATCTTAAGAAAAATGATTTCACTTTCTATACTACTTACACATTAGAATATTTTAAAATCTGTTGACTACTATCTATTACAAGATGCTTCAAGGAAATGTTCAGTGTTGATCATGTGGGCTCCTCTGACCCCCCAGCAGGAGAAGCATATCCGGTGACGGAGCGCTGTGAAGATCCCAGGTCTGTAAATAACATACCTAGTTCCAAGCGTTTTCTAAATCACATTTGTGTTTGTGAAGAGGATGGCTTGGAGGACAGGAAGGTGATGCTGTGAGTCCCTTCAACTACTGTCAAAGGGACACTAATGGGAGAGAAAGTAATGTCTCTGGATTCTTTCTCAATTAACAAAAGATAATTATTTTTTAAATAAATATTTTATTTATACATGGGCTTAAATGTATTAAAATCATTCATTTTAAATATTTGGATGAAGGCTTCATATCTTTCTCCATATACCTGAGGTGCCATACGGACTTTCGTAGCTTGCCATTTTAGGAAGAACCCAGGTGGAGGAGTTGAGTGGGGATCATACCCCTGGCGGGGACTCTGCAGGGCCCTCAGTTCCTGTCAATAAAATGCATTTGTACTCTATAGTTTATTTTACTCTTTAAACCTCAGAAATGTATGTTTCTAAGAATTTCTTTACATTTCTTATAAACTCCCTACAGAACAAAGGGATTTGTCACCACAGGTGCACAGTGCTGAGCTTTGTTTAGAACTGGGGCCATTGACAGCATAAGGCAATGCCAGAGGTGGACATTTGTTGTGTAAATAGGGTCTCAAACCAATGCAGTATTTACAGAGTCTGAAAGCATCTCACCATGCATACCATGAGGCATGTGAGGAGCAGAGAGAGAAGTGAAGGAAAGGATTACTAGCAGAATAGACACCCTGAAGCAATTCAGAGTGACACTTGCGGGAATGCGTGAGATAACTGGAGGCTGCAGGACACAGTGCTGTCAGCTAGGAAGTCACGTGGGGATGGTGGGGAGGGTAGATTGAATGCAGGTCACAATGTTGATCATGGCCTGAGTACAGGGAGTTACTTCAGGTGCTAGAGACACAACAAACACAAGACACATGTGACCCCGTCTTCATGGCACGAGCGGTCTAGGGGAGGGTGAATGGCAATATAGCCAACAAAAAGCCGTTAAAAGAAAGAAAACACAGCTATACTTACAAACTGAAATTTTTCTACAAAAGAAACAACAAAAACAAGGTAAAGTTCATTGGGATAGTTTGGAGATGTCTCTGGGGAGGTGAGATTTGACTGTGATCTCTGAGGAGTCAGCCATGACAGTAACTGGGAGAAGAAACTTCCAGATGGAAGGGACAGCATATGCAAATGACGCAAGGCAGAATTAAGACTGAAGACACATTGGTGGCTGGAACTTAGTGAGAGAGTGTCTGGGATGCCAGGGCTCAAACAGGTAGAAATCAGGTCTTGGAGTGCTAAGAGTCTACGTTTGAATTTGATTCTAAAAGCAACAATAGTGATGATATTGATAGACGTGATGTGATAATGACAAGATAATGATAAAGAACATGCAATGAGTCTTTACTCTGTGACTGAAGCATTTTGCATGTGTTAACTTACTTGTCACACTGTTCCACAGAATGTGTGCCACCATAGTCCCCAGCTAACATGCACACAAGCTGAGGCACAGAGGCATGAGATAAGCTGCTCAGGATTACATGGATAGTAACATGAGGGCAGCAGGCTTCATGAAGTATTGTATAAGAACAGCATAATGTGATTTGCTATAAAGAAGATATTTCCAACTGCCATGTTGAGAAATATTAGAGAAAGACAAACACAAAATTGTGAAGAATTTTAAGGGCATATTGCCATAATCAAAGAGAAACAATGGGATGATTTACACTAGGATTTTGGAAGATAGAAAAAGTGTTAGAAGTACATCTTTGAGATGAAATGAATACTATATTTTAATGGACTATATATGGTAGAGAACAGGTAGGGGGAAAGGAAGATGATTTGCAAGTTTCTTACTTGAATGATTAGATGGAAAAAGATCCATTTCTTGACTTGGGCAATAATGCCAGGGAAGAAACAAACTAGAAGCTAAGGGGATAAAGAGCTGGGATGGAGACCTCTTATGCAGGCTGTGGTGAGCAGCAAGTTGGTCCTTTGTCAATAGAAAGTACTTAAAGAGAGCAAGCAATCAAGACCATGATTCTAAATTCCCTTCTATATAGAAAGAAGGCAGATGCCAAGACAGAGAGTGGAGGGATGAATTTGTAGCAGGGCAGACGGTGTAATGTTTCAAAAGGTGCAGTAGTATCAACATCAAAGCTCTTTTGGTCTGCCGGTCTCTCTCTCATGCAAGTGCACACATGCACAACAGAGATTATTTATGACGCGAACCACGGTGTCTAAGAGGAGGCTGTGTGGTGCTGACCTGCTGGGCAGAGCACAGCCAGAGGCAGTAGGGGGCTGCCATCGCTCCTCTCCAAAAAGCAGACAGGAAACCATAAAATGGGCCCAAGTTTTATATGGCCCTCGTCGACAACCTGGGATTTGGGCCAGAGCTCCAATCTCTCACTGAGGAACTGGAAACAGCAAGACAGAGACCAAAATCAAAGTAGCTTGCTCTCCTTGGGGACCTGGCAAATGGGTAGAAATTTGGTGCTCAGCGACCCATTGCTCAGAGGTCTTCCTGGGGCATGGATGCTTGGGTCCAGATGGATGCCACTGAGACTCTGGCCTTCATGCAGTAGGTCACCTTGAATTTCAGTAGTTTAAGTATCACAGAGGTATTTCTTGAATATGAGCCACATTGTATGTTCCTAGCGCCCTTTCCCTCTGTTTCTTTCTTCCTGAGAATAACTTTCTTCATATTTTGCTGTAACTACTTATACCCTGACCAGACTGTAATGTTCATGAAGATGAGATTTCACTGCTGCCTCTTCAGACCATAGCACAGGGTCTGAGACATAAAAATACCTACAAAACCTAGATAGTTGAGTGAAAGAACGTCTGTATCAAATAACATTATTGGTACCACATAAACAGGAGAGCTCCTGCTAGCATCTATTTGAACACATTCATAACTTCACAAAATTGTACAGCTTCTATAAAATATTTACAGAACTAAAATGAAAAAAAAAAATGTTTACAGAATTAGAATGTACGTCCAAAATAATCAATCATGTGTGAGTTTTTTAGAACTTTCAGAACAAAACTCCATCAACTGGGAAGATTAAAGCAAGAATTTTTTTCTCTCCTAGTTCTGAAGGCCAAACTCTGAAATTAAGGTGTTGACAGAGTTCTTCTTCAGGAAATTGCAAGGGAGAATTTGTTCCCTTCTTAATCCCTAGCAGCTGGTAGTTGCTGGCAATTTTCATCATGCTTTGGCTTGTAGCTGTATCACCCTAACCTACATTTCATCTTTATATGGAGACATTTTCTCCATGTGTCTGTGTCTCCTCTGTGCCCAACTTCCCCCTTATAAGGGCTCCTATTCGTGTAGTAGGACTGATGGGGCATGACCTCACCTTTATTACAGCAGCCAAGACCCTACTTCCAGACAAGAGCACATTCATGAACAGAGGACTTCAACACATCTCTTTGGAAGGACACAATTCACCGGCCACGCTAATGTGTGACCTCCAAACACAGATCTGCCCTTCTGTAGTAGGAATGCAGGTTCCTCTCTCCACTGACCATCCTCGACACCAGCACCAGCGACCCCTAAAGACAATCATCCAAGTCCTATCAATCAACTTATCAAAAAACATCAAGTGCCTTCCAATTGGAGTGTAGGATGGCACTGACGGAGAGGGATGACAGTGGAGCCCCTTTATAATCCAGCTTTCATAAATGTGTCCCCTTCATGTTTGCATTGTGTCACTCCAGTTTCTCTTTATTCCAGTGACTCTGAAATTCCCGAGATTTCCCATCTCTGAGCTCACATTTCCTGCCCAGGATTTTTTTTTCTCACACTTTCTCTTGCTGTTGGTATTTGTCTTCTCTTTCAAGGTTCGTATCAGCTGTGTCTCTTGATTGGAGGCCTTCTAATCTCTCAGGAGTTAGGATGCAATTTAGGCACCAAAAGAAGAAGAGGCAGAGGAAGAGACGGACAAGGAGGAACCTAAGAACAAGAGACTTTGGCTTAATTAGGAGTTTGCAGAGTTTTGTCTGGTTTTATGTTTTTAATCTCATATCCCTGGGAATTCTGAGATGGAGAAACCAGGTTGGTTCAACAAAACCACCAGGCCATGCTGGATAGTGTAAGATAGATACTTCCATTTCACGTACTCAGCCAGTTTGGTGTGCAACTTTGCTCTACCCAGAAACCTTTTAGCCACCCACTTCTTCCCTGACGACCCTCCAGGGGCAGGTTTTCATTATCACTCGCATGAATCCCCAGAGCCCAATACAATTTATGTGAAATGCACAGGACCTCTTCTTAGCCAGCAGAGATGCAATCTGCCTTGTCTACACCTCCTGCCATTCCCCGGCTCCCCTCACTCATCCACACCTGATGCACCTGCCCCTGCAGAGGGCTCCAGCTCTACTGGCAGATCTACTACTGTCCTGCTGAATTCCTTTCATCTGCCCGATTTCTCATCTAAGTTACATCTAATTTTTTTATTGGCATTTAGTTCTTCCTCTTTGTGTGTCTAGGAAAAAACCATGGTACATGCTTCATCCAAAACGTTTGGAGTGATCTTGAAAATTACATTTCCAAGCTTTTAATTGGTTCACCAATTAAGTAAGTATCATTGTTGATGTAGTTGACATCACATTTTCTAACAAGAAATTTAAACTGTACTGGTATGAGGCTCAAGAATGCTCTGATATTTTGACCAAAATTCTGAACTATGCGCCTTTGTTCTTGCCAATCATATGTAAACTTAAAATTCTTTATTTTTAAAATTTCATGTACAATACTTTTTGTCACATTTTAAACCCATCATATGATGTCATACAATTAATTTTATGTTGAGTTTTTCATGTTAGAGAGGAATCATTTCATTCTATTTTTTCCCCCTCTTCCACCATTCCCCATCATGGAGGTTTGGCCATGCTGACAGATTTCAAAAGCAATTCTACTGAACCTGAAAATTATAAATTGTTCTCTATAATTATGGGGCTGTCACTGCCAGGCAATCCTTAGTATGCACCACAGAATATTATTTTTTCTTTGAATTATTCAAGGTTCTGGATCAGTGCTTACTTGTCTTGGATGAATAATATTGCTTGCTATTTATTGGCTTTTTCTGTTTTTGTAATCCCATGTATACTTTATTGTTCATAAATACATGTTTCCAATCACAAATCTTCACTTAAAGAACTTGATCTTGAAGATTTATTGTGAAGCATTTAAGACTGGTAACAAAATACTCTGTCTTAAACCTGGTATATGAAAGCCATTTACTTTTTACACTTGAGAAACACTTTTTGTAAAATTAACACAATATGTTGTATATTTCAAAGTAGCCATAGGATAAAATTTGAAATGTTCCCAACATGAAGAAATGATAAAAGTTCAAGAGTGTGGATATCCTAAATCCCCTGACGTGATCATTACACCCCAGAGGTCAGTATCCCCTAAAGTGTATAGGTATATGTAAATAGGAAGATAAAACACAAACTAAAAAGTGTATGAAACTATCAGTGGACTCCTAAAAATACTAAACTTCCTTTTATGGCTTTTTAATGCAAAATTTTTATGATATACTAAAATCAAAAAGAGTTTTTTAATAGGAACTTCCCACACTTGTAGAAGGATATGATGGATGTTTTCCAAGAAAATCATTCATTAAAATAGCCAACTTCTTGGTGTTTTTGTTTTTCTTATCTAATTTTTATGTAGTTTACCTCATCTTATTACAGAAAGCCAGACTTAACAAATAATTGTCTATTAGAGTCTCATGTGTTTGGTCAGCAATTACATCTTTATTAAGCAAAAAATCTGTAATACCTTATAGGTAGATTTATGTGACACACACTTAATAAAAATCTGCTTATTTTTATTATATCAAATTTTATAAAAACTTAATAAAATTCTCTGAAGAAATCCTATTATTTTTCTTTTTCTTTTCTCAAAATACTTTTGTATCTCTATTTTATCAGTATACAACTCGTCGTTATTATCTGTGGATCACAAAGTGTAATTACATCAAAAGAGTATAGATTTGAACATATTTTGCATTAAAATTTAGTTGGAAAAGTCAGAAATACCAACATTATAATATGAAATAAAATTATATCAAATAAAAATAAAATTTTGTGGGCAGTGCATGTGGCTCAGTGAGTAGGGTGCTGGCCCCATATACCACAGGTGGCAGGTTTGAACCCGGCCCCTGCCAAACTGAAACAAAAAAATAGGTGAGTGTTGTGGTGGGTGCCTGTAGTCCCAGCTACTTGGGAGGCTGAGGCAAGAGAATTGCCTAAGTCCAAGAACTACAGGTTGCTATGAGCTGTGATGCCATGGCACTCTACCGAGAGCAACAGAGTAAGACTGTCTCTAAAAATAAATAAATAAGTAAAACAAAGTTTTGTACTTTCAATGTACATTTAGGTTTTGAAACAATCTTAAACTTACAGAAAAATTTCAAGTATGGTACAAATAGTGTTCTTTTTTTTCATCTCAGTGCTTCATCACTCTAATTTCTTTAGTGTTTATTTCTTACAAACGTGAACATTCTCCCATATGTCCACACATTAACTATCAGAATCAGGAAATTTCCATTTCCACATTATACTTCTAACTGCCTCATCTTTTTGCAGACCCCATTTGAATTTTGCCAATTTCCTAATAATATTAAACTCATAGAATCAGACAATATAACAGAGGTTGCCAGGGGATGGGGAGAAGGGGAAATGGGGAGTTGATCAATGGGTATAAAGTTACAGTTATACAAGAGGAATACATTCTATAGGTCTATTATACACCGCAGTTCCTGTAGTTAATAACAGGGGATTATGCACTGAAACTTTTCAGTGGGTAGAGCTCAGGTTAAGTGTTTTTTACCACAGTTAGTGAATCAATCAAGAGCTAAGTAGGCTACTGGCCCCTTTGTGTGGCTCCATATTTGAGGAACAATCAGGAAGACCCAGCACTCCGGGCTGTCTACCATCCTCGGCCAAGATTCCTTCCAATAGTTGTTTCTGGATCAGAAATGCTAATTGAAATGAAAATACGTTCTTAGTGAAGCCGCCTAGTGCTCATTCCTATGTGCAAGGAAGCAAGAAAGACTTAACGGCAGAGATATAGCACAGAAAATTTTAATTTTTGAAGAAAAGTTTTGGAGTGTTTCTGCACAAAGATAGCAGATTCAGGGTGTTGAGAGACTACAGATCTGAATTACTATATTTAGCTAAGGCAAATTCAGGTTTAAAAATTGTTATTTACAATGTCTCCTGTATTCCTTCCTCCTCCATGTGTGTTTATTCCTTCCCTTCCAGATGGATTTATATAAGTGGAGATGAGTTAAATTTAGAACACTATCCTCATCAACTCAGCCGGACTCCTTCTCTCTTTCTTGGTCTCCCCCCTCTGCTCCCACTGTACTCTCCATTCATCAGAATTTTTTCCTCATAATCTATGGGGATTCTGAATCACAAAATATAGAAAATACAGTAAGAAGCCTCTTTTGGTGTGATGCTCCTGGAGAAAGCAATTTCTGTGCCTACAGAAGCCATTTCTCTTCCATCAGTAATATGCTCACTAAGCCAATTCTGAGGAATTACTCTTTCCTGTGCTCCAGGGATGGGAGAGATGAGCACTGCTCTGTTTCCCCTTCAAGCCCCAGGATAACAGCAGTGTGCACGCCGGTGCCTGCAACTTTGGAGATTCAAAAAATATATTTATGGAACTGGCAATGCTGTGATGGCACAGCCCACTCATCTTCACAGGGAGTCTTGGAGTCGTGGACTACTGCTCCTTTTCCCCAGATTCGAAAACAGAAACTGAGAGAGGTTGATTAACCACCTGATTGGAAATCAAACCTTACAGCTCCTCCTCCTCCTCTCTCTAGGACCCTTTGGTCACCTCTGTATTGTGAGAAGGTCCTCATATCTTCAAATAAAATGAAACAAAATGTCTCTGTTTCCAAATTTCCTTCAAATTCAACTTCAGCTTAACAATGGAATGATTCTAGTTCCCTTTCCCTGAGGGAAGGATCTGTAGTTTCTCACCAGAAACTCCAGTGGCAGACACCATAAAAATGCAGGAGGTGGTGGGCAGTATGGATTGCCTTTTTGCAACTATGAACATGAGATTGAAATGTTTGACCCGTCAGATTTTCTTCACGCTGATGAAATTTTTGAAGGCTGCTTCACTTAGAAAGGAAATTAACTAAAAATCTCAATTCTGTTCAGGAATAACTCGGACTCTAAGTGGACTTCCAGACCCAGCACTGGAGCCAGAACATTATTCTTTTTTAATCCTCTGCAAGCCCCATTGTGTTGTCACTGTATTGCATTACCTGATGCCCCCTGTACCAGGAGCAAGTTTCCCCTGTCTTGCAGAGAATGCCTTTATGGAGGATAAACACACCACTCTTCTACTCAGATCTGCAGGAAGTCAGCTGGATCCCTGCTTCTATAACATTAGTTGTCTTTATGATTAGTACTGACTTATCTCATGTTGTTCACATGTGTTTCATTTTTAATATTTGTCTTTATTAATTTTATCCTGAATGCATGGGGAAAATGTTCTGAACCAAATGTGGATTTGTTATGAATTATCTTTTAGTAAATAACAAGTACATCCCCTTCCCTTGCGCCATGGAGTGAGGAGATAACAGCTAATGGTAGTATTTTCTGTAAGCACTTCTTGACATTCCAATGGCAGAGGTGAAGAACAGTGGATTCTCTCTCTGTATATGCAGGAAAGAAAGAGACAGTCATTCACCACCCCCCCCTTCCATCAAGAAGAAAAACAAAACAGAACAACTTTTGAGCTATTGTGACAGAATGGACAGGATCCTGCTGTTTGGAAAGTGAACCTGTCTTCAGTGAGGCCCAGGTAAACCCAGAGTCTGTCTTTTAAGAGTGTAAGGTGTGTCCTTGGTATTGAGCTTTCTACCTTTTTGAAACACAAGCAGCTGGAGAAGTGGCACAGTCTTCCTACCTCCCCAAGGCTTAATGTAGAGACCAAGTTGAGACCGTAATTTTTGAGCCTCCTGGGATCAGACCAATTAATTTGGAAAATGGTTTCGTTTGAGAGCTATAGATTAGTTTCATAAAAGGGCTGTGTACGTTGGATACTTTTTCTTCCATTCCTGAGATACTTCGCTTTCCAGTTCCATACATGTAAACATGAAGGCGGTAAAGTCTCCGTTTTTCTTTAGGGTTGCATAGTATTCCATGGTGTACATATACCACAGTTTATTGATCCATTCGTGGATTGATGGGCACTTGGGCTTCTTCCATGATCTGGCAATTATGAATTGGGCTGCAATAAACATTCTGATACAAACAT